>JAUMHH010210625.1:0-12769 GCA_032359455.1 Chlamys rubida | reverse complement strand
AAAGGCACCCGTTGAAAGGAAACGGAGTGTCAAATGCACTTGTTCTAGGAGAGTAAGTGAATTGTTCCTATGTGTTAGCCTGGCAATGGCTGTCTGTATAAGACCCAAAAATACTCCTTTTCATAGTTTCTGTCTCCTTCGGCGTCTTATTCTAGCTAAAGTAGCCATATTTGAGGTTGCTATGTAGCTACCTCAAGAACTTGAGGTAATTCTCAGATTAATTGAGGACAACTACAGATTTTACTTATAAAAGTGAACTTGAGGAAAATCTCAAAGAGTTGAGTAGAAAACTGAGAGGTTTTCAGTTGAGGAAGGTTTTTGCAAGCCATTTTGAGGAATCTCAAATAATTCGAGGAAATCTCAATACTTAATTAGTTTTATACAAGCAGGGCCAGAGAATGTTTGTAAGAAGAATGACTGCATTGACAAAAAATGACACGGTTTCTGTCTCTGACTGCTGCTTTATGAATTCTGGTCGGGTTGGACTACTAGAAATATACGAAATGATGGCACTTCTATTTTCAGTTTGGTTGATACCACCTTTTGTACAAGTACATACATTTTTCATATTCAAAAATACTACCCATTTTGTTTTGAAAATTGACCAGACATCAGTATACTTTTTAAAACTGTTTAGGCTCTACTGCAGTCATGTGCAGTTAACATTTTCTCATTATTCTTTGGCAAATTTTTCAAGTATAACAAATCATTAGTTTTTACAAAAAATATTAAATTAAAGGAGGGGTGTATTAAGAATGTAGCTATTAAAACATAAAGTGTGAAATAATTTCCAATGTTGTAGACATCCCAACATCCTACGATTGTTTGGATATTTCCATGACAAATCCCGAGTCTACCTCATACTGGAGTATGCACCAAAGGGAGAACTTTACAAGGTGCTGATGAAGGACAAAAGATTCGATGAGAAGAGGACAGTCACGGTAAGCATGTGTCCAAATTTTTGTTTGTATTATTTATGGACATAATGTTAGGTGATGAGTCCTATATAAAGCCTATTATATGAAGTTAAGTAAATAGAGGATATTTAATGGTGTCTTCAGTAATACCAAATATATTTCACGCACGAGTGAAAAATATCAAAATATTAGCCACACTCATGAAATATATTTGGTATTACTGAAGACACCATTAAATATCCTCTATATATGCAACTACAGTCTAAACATCAAAATCAAACAAACAGTATTGAATGTAGAAAACATTTCTTTCTACATATCAAGTGAACATGGTGTGAATATCCCTGTCTCAACTATATTTAATACACCTTTTTACATATATATGTATAATACTGCATTGGTATTGATTGAATCGTTTGCATTCCTCATCAACAATAAAAACAATCAAATGGATACATATAGTGTATGTAATTTCAAAAACACCTAATAATTATCGTATAGAACATCATGCAATTGAGAGGGATTCCCTAGTTGCAGGTATTCCAGTTATTTCCTTAAAAATAGTCATTGTCAAAATAATGACGTGATAAACGTAGGGGAAAAAGAGAAAAAAGGGCAGACAAAAAATCATATGTGGACACATTGCATTGACTATCGTATGAATCAAACGAACCTCGATCTGATAGCAATTTATTGGTTAACCATTCAAAACGAAAAGGGTAATCTAATGGCGAGTTCGGCATTCACTGCTGTAGTCAAACACGCCTTATCGAACAAGTAATTTACTTTATTCTCTAGTAAGCAACTGTGCCAACAGCGTTGCTATCAAAGTGTTTTACTATTTTTAAAATACACAGCTCATAAATATCCATTTATAGGTTGTTATCTATGCATGTATGGTTATAACTTGTGTTATTGTAACATTACTGTACACAGTGCTTTACATCGCTGACGATAGACTCTGCTCACCATCTTTATATATGATCTTAAGTGCGTTTTGGTATGAGAAGGTCTTTAAGAAAATATATCAAAAGGGCTTTTCATAATATGTTGCAATGATATATACTTTGTTATCGGAGAATAACAAGCATGTCTATAGACTAATGTACGATTAGATCATTTCAATACATTCTGACTGAAATATTGCATTGATGTTCACTGTGATTGTAACTCATTCTATTTATTTCATTACTCGGCTCTTATAGTTATTTTTAGTATTGGTTTTGATTATCACTTCTGCCATTTATTTTGACACTGTGGCGTATATTCGTCCTGTTAAACCTTTTTAATCATTTTGATGCGATGCCCTATCAAGAGATTGTTTAAAAGGTAGAGCAGTTTTGTATTGTTATCAAGTGTACATTATCTTCGAGAATTATGTCATTATGTCAAGAATGTCCCTACTCGTCCATTTCCCTTACATACGCGACTTATGACATGGTATTTCATGTGTAGGAATTGTTCTCCTACTATATATCCCGTACAAAGCGCCTTTCTAAAAGAAGGCTTTCAAATTTATTCTCCTTCCGTTTTAGCTCATTTAACCTTGAGTCAACTGCCACAGTTAATTCATAGCAAATATTTTCAATTAACTTGACAAATGAGATTTGATTTTTAAAATAAACAAATTTTAGCAAAATGTCTGCAAAATCGATTTTGCTTTTTTCTCAAATGAATTTGAATTGGTTCTTAAAATGATTGAGAATGAGACTAGAACCCATTTGGACATGTGTGCATCGTCATATAACTGCCAAGAAAACAAAAGGTTTTTGATAAAGATTTGTGTAAAGAATAAACTAGTGACCACAACGCGAAAGCAGAACTTTTTAGCCAATCAGGGGGCTTTATAAGGTTTTAAAATCTGAGCTAGAAGGTCAGGTGTAATCTGAATACTAGGCTTATCTGAAGTAGATTAAACACAACTTTTATAATTCTTTATGCCTGATAAAGTTCAATACATGGTAGAAAGCAAACAAACAGAAAAAAGACATAATATTTGTTGTCTTAGATTAGGGTTTACCTTTTACATATATATATAAATACACTTTGAGGTTATAACACATTTTTAAACAAATTTGGAGTATCAAAGAAAGGTAAATGGCATTAAAAATCTAAAATCTAAACGTAAAATTTTGGCTGACTACAAAATCTAATTAGAATTCATCCGACACCCGGATGGGTGAAAGATGTGTAAAAATGTAAAACTATGAGCACTGTATGTAGACATTACCCAGCTTCGTGTTAATTAACATCCCAATCAAGAATTTCACTTTAAGATAATGATCAATAAACTCCTGATCTTCGAATGAGTCTGGCCTCTATACAACTCGTTAAATCATCAAATAATTGTACAAGAAATATTTGTCATCTGCGAAGAGCACAACGTTATAAGAGACAGTGCAGATATCGGTACGGATTTAGCTTGGTCTTATTTGATTAATATAACCATTATTATATATGTGTTCGTATAAGTATGATGAAAAAGTAAACAGATATTAGAAAAGATTCGTTTCTTTTATAAATATAGAAATAAATCAATTTGCGGTAGAATTGAAATTTACTTTAGTTGTCATCAAATGATACATCTCTTCAAACATATATAATAATACAGTTTCTGCTAATAAACTGAGTGGATTGATTTTGCACTTTATCAAAGAATGAGGTATAAACAACTTCCATCCATCATGGATGAACATGTATGCATTTGCATAGAAAAAACGCTTGTAAGATTCTCCCCATGCACGTGCACAGGGTAAACTTGCCAATTAATTAGACTGAGATAAAAAAAAACGTAGTTAGTAAAGTGTGTTTATCGGTATTTTCCCTGTAAACAAGAGTTATATTGGTGTCGACCTTCAATCGAAGTGTTCATTCATTGTTCGAAACGTGCCGAGTAATTTTACAGTGTTTTCCCCTTGACAATGTCTTTTGAATAAAAAAAATTATCACTGAAGTGCGGGCTATCAAGATATCTGATTTAACATTAAAAATAAAATACAAATTAACACACAAATACATCACTGGTTGCAAATTTAAAAATTAAAAGATATTAAATTTAACATCTTTCTGACCTAGGTTTCCCTTGTCCTTGCTTTGTCCCACATGTCTTGTCCTTTGTCTTTTGTGTGCATTTGATTTTTGTCTGTATACCTAATGTCACGAATACCATTTATTTATTAATAATTTATTAATAGTTTAATTTGTGTGGGTGTGTAACTGTAAGTGTATGTGTGTCTGTGTGTGTTTGTGTGTATATTCTTTTTTGTCTCTGTATATAAGGTACATGCTTGAAGTATTTATTCATAGTGAATTAAAAAAAAATATTAGCAACAACTCTTAAGCTTCAGGAGCTTTAACAACAATCATGTACCATATGTGTTGTACCATGTCATGTAACGAAATTGAAAATGAATAAAAAAAAAAAATCAAAAAAAAATCTGATTTTATTAAAAGCAAAATGAAATATCACCTCAATGACGTAAACGTCTCATTCTATCTTATTTAATATTAAGTCGGTCTTCTGGCTGATGGAAACAGCAAAACACATCTATTCATCGGGATGACAGCATCAATCTGTGTTACTAAAAAGGGAGGTCATTATTGTCCACTGAGCCGTCATTAAGTCTATGAACGGGGGTTATTTTCTCGTGCTAAGATGTCCCTTCCCATTTCCACATCAGGAACAGGACACATTGCACCGCGAATGGCTCCCCCTAGTATTACACGATACCTTATCTTTACTCCAGTGGGGCCAATCCCAGTAATAAAGTCTCATTTGGTTCTCGTGCTAACGCGAATCCAGATATGGCATGTTTGACAAATTAGGAGAGAGAAATAAAGCCCATTCGATATCACAGGAACGCTTGTTTTTTATGGTTTCTAATTACTAAATGACATGTAAAGTTGACTTAAAATTTTGATGGCTTGCATGACTCGAGCACATTTGAGCTAAGATGAAGTTTTATTGAAATAATCGAATATGACCGTTTCTTGATCATGACTTCATGAGCGGAAGAGGCAAAGAGTTGAGTGGCGGTACTTTTAGCTAACGAGCGTTACAACTACATGTGATTACTTTGCGTTGTGAGGCTGTAATACAATGCAACGTTCGGGGAACACATGATAGACGATTTGAACGGAGCCTATTGAACTAACCATGGCAGTGACATACATCTTTGTTATACATGTAAATAGAGCTCCATCTCATGGGAAATTAAACACAATTCCATGCGTTTTTATCGCCACAAATAAACACGTATCTGATTCTTGTCCGTCTTCTTAAATTTGATGATGTTCGCCGACACCTTCGATTACGCTGGGTAGGCGTATATTGTGTTACAATGTTTAATTGAGAAAAGCACAGCTGTGCAGTCTTCATCTTGTGTGAGGACAAACAAGCGACGACGCACACGATCATGCAATTGCGCGTGATCTGCTGCCAAGCCAAGCATTATATCAAGTATTTACCATTGACAGACTGACGCTCACCTATCACTGCTCTCAATTAAATGTACTGCTCCAGCCGAGCCGACATTTAGGCAATTTTAACTTGAGCGGAATGCCAATCAACAACACAGGTTGGTTTATCTGGCTTTCTATCAGTGGTGGACACGGAATGGGGAAGATATATGGCGCTAGACAATGCAGTAGATACTATGACGGTGCGTGACTGTTCACTGCTGCGGTGGGCTTCCAATCCGATATCAAAGTCCATGAGCCGAGAATGAAATGCAGAGCTTGTAATATTTTTAGATATCATGGCAGAATCGATTTTTGTCATTGGGTCATATAGAACATGTGGATTAAGGTTGAAAGCATGTCTGTTATGTCAATGTGATGACACTGTGGGTGCTGTCATTAACGTGTAATTGTCCCCGGCTGTATAAGAGTCAATCCAGAAGTGTTTGTTTTGGGGGAGATATGCTCTCTCCAACGTTTGACATTTGACAACGCTTTTGTATGCAATCAAACCCTTATTCGATCGATACGTACCACTTGTAACAGCTGTGCTATCAAACTAAAAGTGGCAGGCAGAGAGAAACTACAGTGGTTTCTCAAACATTATGATTGTGTTGTAGACACCTGGGCATGGGCAGAGTTGAGGGTAAAATTCTAACATTGCTCGTTGGTATTATGTTTATACAGTTTGAAAATAATATTGGTGTTACATATAAATGGAATCCCGTCGTAAATGTGTCTGTCATCAGTGGTATAATGACAAAAAACAAAAAAACAAAAAAACTACATAATCAATCAGTATATAAATAAAACGGCCCTATGTTTTGGAACGTAAATATTGTAAACAAAATAAAAAGCCAGAACAAAAAACCTCGGAGCATTAAATTATAGTCTCATGATTATCTTTACATGTATAACTCCATTGTGACTCGGTTCTTCAACGGCACTCTAAGCGGGGCACCATTTTTATTGTATAACCTGATCTTATATAATCATGTGTTTTTTTCGGGGTCTTCATGCATTTTTTTCAATTGTTCATAGTTTGCCCTATTTTTATCTATTTTTAGTTAAATTATGTTGTGGTTGGCACTTTGGTATTCTCTTGTTGTGTTTTTTTTGATAATTTTAACAATGGTCACCTCAATATCTAGGATGCACCATTTGTATGTTGGATGCTATTTACTTCTCCTTTTCACTCAAAAAAACAATTATGATAAATGGTTAGTTTTCAGTCTCATTCATCCAATGTTGCCTTTTTATATTCAGCATTCATATATGATCTAAAATGTAAGTACGGCTGTTCTTGATTATAAACTGTGTCAGTATTCAGGTCGAGAGTACTATTAGATGAGATGAATATCTCCTTTTATATGGGTATGTATACACGAAGGATCAATCCTTTGTCCTTTCGGCGTCGCAGAGCTATAATACCAAACTACACTTGTTAATGGTAAAAGCTTGTGCAAAGTATTAATGAGTCCCCTCGGGAGGTATCGTGCCTATTCTATAGGTGTCTAAGCTTCCGAATGTCATGGAAACAGTAGGTAGGGAACTATTCTGGATTCTGCTGCGTGCCGCTCCTTGCAGCAAATCTACGTTGTACAAAGAAGCATGTGATCAATTGTTTATTCCGTGGCGTTGTTAAACCTCGCTCTCGCACACTTTGGCAGATATTAATTAAGGAACACAGTTGCCTTTTCTCACATTTATGGGATTATACAAGTGTCTCCTTCACGATCTGTCACCATGGCTATTTATGGGGATGTGTCACTTTACTGATTTGTTTAAGCGCAGAAGAATTACAAGCTTTCTGCAAACAATATTTGTCACTGTGGTATTTGGTTTTAATATCAGAAACTAGTGACTTATTATAACCAAGTAAGGTCGTTCATCATAGACAGATTAGGATAGGTAAAATGTCATATAATATATTTTTTTTTTATACACCTTACAATAATTGAACATAAATCAAGATGCAGCACTCTTTGTTTCGACACCAGCTTCTAGCATTGGCAGTTTACTTCCACTTGGCAATATCTCTGCACACTTCCATCCGAGCAGGAGTGGTTTTAATATGTTGGGTAAAAAAGCTTAATAATTGTTAAAAACATATAGAAGTATTTTACATTCTATTGCCACAATTAAGATTCCTATGTTTTAACATATAAGAGAAAATAGTACATAAAACATTTTGTCACAAAAAGTCCCTGCTGAGATACTTTGTATTTCTGTTACGCAAACTTCCTATCATATAGAAAGTTAACAGAGCGGGGGGAAAGGGTGTGTGTATGTTTCTGAAACCCATATGTTGTGTTTGTTTCAGAAAGTGCTGTTTATCAAACCCATCTTTTGTACCTTGTTTACCATTTTTGCACATTATTCCATAAAACTCCTTAAAAAATATATCAGAGGTCATGAACGTTGACAAATCTGAAGCGTCTTTTGGAGAAGGACAATTCTTTATATCTTTTAAATTAATTTATCAGTCACCAGTAACCTTATGTTGATCCTATCAGTACGACCTTTGTAACAGGCAGTGGTGGAAAAAGTCAGAAAAACACCCCCAACGAACTATAAACAAAGACCTATAGTCTAAACACTTGTGTAAATCACGATAGAAACATCGAATTTTATGTCGGTGCATTCTAGTCAATACATTTATCAGCAAAATTTATCACAAATCCGCATATGTTAACCACCTACCGTGTCTTAGTGTCATGCAATTAGTGTTTACCTGATCCGGGCCGGACTCTAGTTTGTATTTACAGTACGAAGAGGAAGTCTAACAGCGACGGCTTGATTTATCGGTTTGGATTTCAGTGGATTCCAGAACCAAGCGGCAGGGAGAAAGCGAGAAAGACAGAGATAAAAAAAAATACAAACTGAATTTGCTGCCGGAGTCTGTATTACATCAAAGAGCCGGAAGTTCCACGTAATGTTAGCTTGACGAGAAACAAGCGAATGTATACAATAGGATCAAATATTAGCGTGAAAGTATGTTTAAAAAACTCGTTAAGCTGAGGATACTTCGCATCACGGGACCGAGGAGCGAAAAAAGGCAAAAACGTAAAATGCTTTGTATTTTATCCTGAAGAGTACAAAAGACATTTAATCTGTCGAACTTGATTTTAACAAACCTGAAATCCGTGAAATGCTTTTCGCGTCCATACAACGTCCCATGTCGCGGTTAAATCTCCGTAGATGTACAGCCGATTATCAACAAAGTAACAAATTCCGCGTTTTAATGGTATCTTGTCTATCGATAAACTTGTGGTTCAGATTATGGAGAATGCTCTTTCTGTTTCTTGATTATTTATTCGATACAAAAACATAGTCTTGTTTAAGTCCGTTTTTAGTTTTGATTACTTTCATTTTGAAATTGTCAAGCATGTCTTTGGTTGTAAGTGTATATTCTTTGACAATTGAAAATGGCAACGTCATCCATCGAAAACAAATCATACTACACATTTTGCTTGAGTTAAAAATCTTATTCTCAATGTTAATGGATGTTAGCAAGGCTGCTATTAAAAAAATAAATAAATCAAGCGACAAGTTACATCAAAACAAACGCCTGTGCTGACTGGCACACAGACATGTCCGTTTCCTATATTTTAGAATAACATTATTTTTTAATCAGTCCACGTCCAGACAACAGGAATAAAAAAAATGTGTATTTGTTCATGTTATAGTTCTGACTGTTTTAAAATAGAGACAAGTGCGATAATGTGAAGGTCGTGATGACCTGGAAGTCGCCGACGGCTCTGGAACCGACGCGTTACGTCATCGTTCCCGTAGTCTGTACATCCGCCAGAGAGTTTGGCTCTACTTTTAGAACGCCACCTAATTTAGGTCTGACCTTTTTTACCGTTATAGAGTATTGGGGTTATGCAATAGCCGCATTCGATGACTTTTAACTTCTTGTAAGGTCAGTGAGAACGTCATAATTATGTTTGTTCGAACATTGTTTTCGCTTGTACCAAAAGTGAATACGGGCGGCGACGTAACAGATGTATATAGTATGACTCATTGCCGAATTAGATCAGGCGTGAGCGTTTGGTTTTAGTGAAGTATCTTACGGAAACAACTACGACAGAAAATAGGATTTAATTTTGAAAAATAAATTTGAAACAGAAATTTTATTTGTATGGTTTTTCCTATGAAAAACTTTTTAATGCATACATATAATCTGTGTCGGGCAAATAGTTTCTTAAAATGTGATATATTGGTATGCTTTGGGTGATTGTTTATAAGATGTCCTTTTCAATGCAGAAACAATTTTGCAGATTGTGTTGAAAAAACCAGACAAAACCATTAGACGAAATCTAGAAAAGAAACTTTGTTTTCCCCCTGAAGTGAAACATAGATATGTTTGTGAAGCTACTTGCTGGTCATGTTTTTAATTCCAATGGCATTAAACTTCCGATATAAATGTATTGCCAGCGTTTTGCGGAGAAGAAAAGTAGGGAATGCATCTTCTTAATTGTATTTGAGATGTGAGCAAGAGCCTTCCTTTTGGTATCCTAGCAACGTTTTAGTCTGGTACGACTGGCTCTATTTATGGCGTATAACCCTCCGAATGCCCGTGAATATTTTGTTAAAACACATTTCTGGTTATGGCTGCCATACACTTTATATTTCTCCGGGGGTGTGCCTGTACATTTGACATTTGTAGGGAATCAGATAGACAGCGAACGAGTCCTCGGGAAATGTCAGCCTCATTGGACGCGACATTGCCACATATTACGGTAAATCTGTCCACCAATATACGCCTAACGCGTCATAACCCCACAAAGACGAGTTCACAAGCACCGAGCTCATCCTGGTCGAATAAAAACTGTCCAACACAATAGGGCTTACTAGCCTTGTTCGAATAGACAATATTCTGGTATGCATGTTGCTTTCTTGGTTTCTTAGTTAGTGTCCTCACAACAAACAGCTTAGGACAAGTTGATATGTATGACTTGTTTCATAATTTTTGTAAAAATAAAATGTTGAAGTTTAAAGAGAGACACATTTACATACCTGGCCTTAAAAAGAAGCCTGTTTGGAAAGAAAGACTAATCTGTACGTAAAAGGAGACGTCTGTATGTTTCTGTCAAAATGCCAATTTACTCATTTATATTTGGAGATATTCATTACTGTACAATAAACTATGTAAAACACCAGTGTTTGAATTGTTCCAGCACGTTTTTGTTATTAAGTACATCTTGTACCATTACCTCCACATGTACCTTTTAAATGTGTTTCACTCTATTTATAAATATCCTTCAAAACACAACGCCTTTTTTTAGGAAGAATATTTCATACATAAGCTCTCTCTCTCTCTCTCTCTCTCTCTCTCTCCCTATCACCGTTGGTTCGTCATTGAAACACCTTTTCAATACTCGAAAACAACGATGTATCTTAAGACAAAATCAATTAAATCGTTTGTCATTCTCTATCTGTTTTATATCATTCCGGTTAAATGAAAATGTCAAATGGTGATATGAGGCCTCAGAGATGCTTATCTAGGGAACAGCCGCATATAAATCTGGTTAGTTTTGCAACTCAACGCTTCATCACAGAGCATCAGGCGGATTTCCAGTGATGTTAATTGCGTCGACAAATCGAACGCTCCGTCGGTGAACCTGGAGCCCATCATACCGTCAATCATTCCTGGTCAATGCTGGACAGTGTAAGTCGTGTGTTATAAAGTCTATGCGCCAATAGGTGACATCACGATCAGGCCGATTTGTCATTCAAAATTACAGTGTCTCGATGGTAAAGCAAACGATGTGGACACGCGACTGTGTCTGTTGCCTTATCTAATATATATGTCTTTTTTGTCTCTGCTCATCAGTTTTGATAACATTTGATTCATTATTATACAGATGTTTATGTGTAGAAATGGATTGAACAAAACACGCACTATGCAATTTACTGGTAGGTGCATCTGTGTGAAGCGAGCTGAAGAACATAGCAATTTACTGTTAGGTCAAACCTGAGCTGTAGTGGTTTGAGCGACCAAGACGGTGCAATTCACTAGGACATTGCAGGTGAGAATTGGTTTCTTGTAGATTCGTTTGGAATATGTACATGCTTATCCAATGAAGCAGGAAGATGTATTATTTTAGAGTTGCTTTGCTTGATAAAATTAAAAGTGGGGATCGGTCGAAAGTTATGGAATTTAATAAAGTTTGTTTCCAATACTGTAATTCATCGAATCTTGATACATATATTACATCACACGTATTGCATAACGAATGCCATACACAATGAATATTGATATCTCAATGCAGACAATTGAAATAAACATTTCGTATAAACAAAATAACATTAAGGATTGGTAACTGCATCAAATATGATTTTAGCCATTTTAACCGATGGGAGGGAAGCCTAGTATCAGGCTACAACTTATTCTGACGACTACTGCAGCGAACGTGATGGTTCTGTTTAACCGTGTATATTACATTATCGGTATGGGCTAGCGGTACCATCCTACTCAAAATTTGAAATAAAAGAATGCGTTTAGTGATTTGTTTTAATAAAGATTTTTTTTCAAACAATGATAAATTTTAATTCGGGTTTGACAATTGATTCGATGTAGCATTCAACTTTTGCAGGGATACATTTATTCTGATAATGGAAAGAAATTCTGAGGAAGTTTTAATCAATATTGTGGTATGAAAAGAGCAACACTCAAACTTGAGTACACTTTGGGTATAATAGCTATACACATACCTCGCTACACTGGGAACTACGTGCGTAAAGAAATACTGAGCTGCAGGTAATCTTGCTAATAGACAAATACTGAGACCACAGTATTCCTGGTAATAGAACAATTCTGACAATCTCAGGCATGCGAGCGATACTAAGAAAACGTTAGTCCTGATAATAAAGTTGCTACAGAGTTAATGCTTTTTGTTTTACATAACGCTTGTGAGCCCTCAGTATTCTGGGTAGCAGAGCAAAACTGGGGCATTGTTACTCGCCATAATAGAGCGATACTTGGGCCTTGTTACTCGCCATAATAGAGCGATACTTGGGCCTTGTTACTCGTCATAATAGAGCGATACTGGGCCTTATTACTTGTCACCGGGGCTTGTTACTCGTGATAATAGAGCGATACCGGGGCCTTGTTACTCGTGATAATAGAGCGATACCGGGGTCTTGTTACTCGTGATAATAAAGTGATACTGGGGCCTTGTTACTCGTGATAATAAAGTGATACTGTGGCCTTGTTACTCGTCACAATAAAGTGATACTGGGGCCTTGTTACTCGTGATAATAGAGCGATACTGGGGCCTTGTTACTCGTCATAATAGAGTGAAACCGGGGCCTTGTTACTCGTCATAATAAAGTGACACTGGAGCCTTGTTACTCGTCATAATAGAGCGATACTGGGGCCTTGTTAC
>JAUMHH010210614.1:0-12771 GCA_032359455.1 Chlamys rubida | reverse complement strand
TGTGACGACAATGATGAGTGGAGTGGGGATAAACTGTGATGACTCTGATGAGTGGAGTGGGGATAAACACTGTGATGTCTCTGATGAGTGGAGTGGGGATAAACACTGTGACGACAATGATGAGTGGAGTGGGGATAAACATTGTGACCACAATGATGAGTGGAGTGGGGATAAACACTGTGACGACTCTGATGAGTGGAGTGGGGATAAACATTGTGACGACAATGATGAGTGGAGTGGGGATAAACTGTGATGACTCTGATGAGTGGAGTGGGGATAAACACTGTGATGACTCTGATGAGTGGAGTGGGAATAAACACTGTGATGACTCTGATGAGTGGAGTGGGGATAAACTGTGATGACTGATGAGTGGAGTGGGGATAAACACTGTGACGACAATGATGAGTGGGGTGGGGATAAACACTGTGACGACAATGATGAGTGGGGAAGGGATAAACACTGTGACGACAATGATGAGTGGGGAAGGGATAAACACTGTGACGACAATGATGAGTGGAGTGGGGATAAACACTGTGACGACAATGATGAGTGGGGAAGTACGTACATTTAATGTATACCTTCAGTGGAGATTGACAGAAGAGACCAAAACAGACACAACTTCACGGATGTGATGGGGTCAACTAAAAAGGATTAAAATATAGAACAAATGTCACTCTTAGTCCCAATATTTCAACCTCCTAAAAGATTAATATTTACATATCCTTGCAAAACAAAAGGATCAATCCTCAGGTGTTGTTTCCCTGCTTTGTCTGTTTGTATGCTTCAGACATACATTTGTGTATTACATGCATTAGACATCTTAAAAAATTGTACTTTTTTTTTTATATATTTCCATGATTTTCTCACTGAAAAAAACTATTTGACAATGTATGATATACGGCATATATTCTGGACATGTATGAAGCTTTTGAGATGACCCCTCCAATATTGATTAAGTCCATCACAGATGTTAGAACTGGCCTTCACATTGTATACCAGCAAAGTAATCCATTGTTCCCACATCCCTTTCAGCTCATCAGGTGAAAGTGGTCAATAGCTTACAATTGACTGGAATATTAATGACCTCGATGAATCATAGTGGCGACTGGGAGAGAAACTTGAAAATTGAAGCCAGCCTGTATATGTTCTGATATGAACTTTCACAGTCAAAACGTTGAAAAGCTTTCAAATTTACCCACCAATAAGCCCATATCTAGTACATTAACAAGCCCTTCCATATCTATGACAGTTGGATCAGCAAAACATAATGAATTGGTATTTCATTGCCGTGTAATATGTAAGCCCAGTATGTGTAAATTGTTGGTCCTTCGGTTAATGCAGGTGTAACAGGAAAGGAAAATGCACAGCAAGACCGGAGTTCAAATCCCGGTGAGGACCCTTCCATATCTAGACAGACGCTCTACCAATTGAGCTACCTGTTCGCCGGCGATTGGCCCTGTGAGTCCAGTTCCGTCACAATCCTCCCTCTTTTTTCTAAGTCTTCGCCCCTGAAGGCACAATTATTTACAACCCAGGTTCATGTATCCCCTTGCCATGCATACATGGTTACACCAAATGCTTGAAACAAGGGTTGGTCACAAGCACCAATGTAACAGGAGAGGACACTGCAAAAGGTAAGGCCAGACAGGGGTTCTGCACAGGATAAATAAGATCTGAAGTGAAGGGGGGGGACTTTTTTGGGCCATTAATGAGCCCCATTCCCAATTGAACTATGTCATATCTATGCCTTGCAGTTTACTCCTGGAAGTTTCCTGCCCAATTGGCATAATTTCTTCCCAAAATTAAAATAAGGCCCCAACCCGAATTAATTGGGGAAAAAATCCTACCTTTCCTAATTTTTTGTTTCTACCCTAACTGTTTTTATATAATTAATCAATTTCAAAGAAGCACCACTGTTAAAATCAAGATTATTCTCCTATACAGTATATACATGTAATACCATTAATTACTTAACTATCCTGATCTTTTCACAAATGGAACAAGAAACAAACATCTGTTTTATTTGGCCTAATACTGCACTAGGCCTAGCCTGTGTTACAATACTACCACCGCAGGTCAAATATGAAAGCATTGTTTAGTATTCTTTTGATGTTTCCCTGATTTAAAAGATTGATAAAAAAGTAACTGAATTTCATGAAAATTTACCTGTCATCTCTTATTTTACACTCTCTAGATTTTTTACTGAATACATTTTTGATTGCAACATCTCAGATAATTCTGATTAAAATTGTTTAAATAATCAAAATCCTATGAAATCATTTCTTATTATAAAGAATGCTGTCTGTATAATTCATAAACATCACCAGTATCAAAAACTGATATATAAATTTAAATACAGAAATAGTATCTAAAGAAATTCAAAAATACTCCATTATCTTACTGCTGTTTCTGAACTTTGAACTTCATATTTCTTCCACATTATGTTGATCAAAACGTAAATAACTAATCTGTTAAAATTACTTCTATTTTTCCATTTTTTAATCTCAAAGTATTCTGCCTGTAGCATCAATATAATTTATAAATACATTTAAATCATTCTGTGTAGGTATTCAGTGAAACCCTGTCTAATGCCTCTACAAATCGTCGAAACACGTCTGTTTTATTTGTCAGATTTTGAAAGAAATTGGATTGCAACTTGGTGTCAAATAGGACAAGATGAGCCAGACAAAATGCTAATAGCCCGTAGGAGTATTGACAGTGGATCTCTCTAAACACAAAACTTCACACATTCTGACAGATGACCAATGACAAAGGACTATACTGTCTACACTTTTAAATGGTCCATGATGTAGGGGTGGGAGGCATTTCCTCCTTTTATCTCAGTCTACAAAATGTGTTAAAATTAAGAGATGGCGTTTTTGGACTTTTAACAGACATAAATCCAGTCTCTACTTTAAATGATATCTCGAGACAAAGAGTAACAGCTCTTATATATATTTCAGAATCTCTTGACATCTTTAAAACAAATTTCACTCTATAAACCATTAGTATTATAATTTCATACACATGACTACACCCTTCCTCAGAAATGCACACAGTTCCACAACCCTACACTGCACCAGAGAGACGTATATTACAGTACTGTACGTCTCTGACTGCATGAAGTGCGTCACATTATATAATTATTCGGTAGACCACGGAATTGCAAAACATTTCCAATTTAAGTGATGTATAGATAGGTAGCCATGGATGCAGCACGGACTTAGTAATAAACACTCAAAAGTCCGTGGTAGGCCTAACCGCATTTTACAACGCGCCGCACTTATGACTTACCTTATACTCTGCTTTTCGTACATTGTTCAGGAAGGCCAATATAGACGTAATTCTCCAGCTAAATCCCAAGAGCACTTTTAGCTTGACGTATCGGGTTGATCAGTCGAAGGCCATCATCACTGGTCATTGTGTCGTGGTGAAGTCGAGCGTCATGCTCTATTAATAGTCAGTGATAGCTTCTCTGTCGAGGGCTGCATACCCGGCCAGCTTAAATACGAACGGACTTCATCTGAAAGAGCACAGGGACATGCTATTTGTTTACATCTATATTTAGACCTAACTAAGGCGTTCAGGGTAATTTTACATGTTTTTAGTCGATCTACACACCTAAAACATGTACAATTTCTCTGAAATAAATGTAACAAATTCTCAGGTCCCTGTGTGAAAGAGGACCAATTATATATAGGCTATAGACTATAGTATTGATTTATTTCCTTGGTTTATCGGTTGCTTTGAAATAAATGTCGACCATATGTTCTCGTTATTTTGCATACGTTATGACTTTAGGGACGGGCACTCATCAGGGTGGCGTCGACTCGAGATCTAATCGAGTTTCGTTACGTAATTAACAGCTGTCACAATCCTGTATCTTGAAAAATGCACTTTTTATATCACATGTTGTAGCGCTTATGTTTGTCAGTTTTCAAATTTCTCATAAAACATTCATTAATAAACCAATTGTTAATTTAATGAGTAGAATAAGATGGAGACATATATACGTCTCTGGTAAAATTAAATTAGAAGCACGGTATTAGATTATACCCTGGTATCTATCTAAGTCCGTGATTAAAACATATCAAAGTTTGATGATGAATATGTTGTTTTAAGTAGTTCACTACGTTTCAGCACTCAAGATTCAAGATTTTTTTATTCACTCCAGACACATTTCGTGTGTAACAGGAGGTCAATCTTCGGATACATTTCATCATGGCAGACCAACTGGATAGATGTTGCATTTTAAAAAGCAAATGCATACATATAAAGCATACATACTAGGCATAGCATAGCAAATCATAGCATGCATACATACAGTATCACACATACATATAATATCATACATAATATAACATCATAGATACATATAATAGCATACAAACATACATATAAAGCATACATACTAGGCATAGCATAGCAAATCATAGCATGCATACATACAGTATCATACATACATATAATATCATACATAATATAACATCATAGATACATATAATAATAGCATACAAACATACATATAATAGCATACAAACATACAAATAATAGCATACATACATACAACAGCATACATGCATACATACATGTACAGTATCGATTCACTTGCTGGGGTTTCGGACGTGTATACCAGCGTCAAAATGTATTCTAAACAGATCGTGAAAGTAGCGAGAACACATTGTTCTTCTGTTCATTTTTTCCGGTACAACGCACTGTGCACCAATTTCTGTACAACGAAAAGGTAGCGGATGAAAGTTATGTTTGAAGATGATAGTGACCTATTAAGCTATATACGGTACAAATCCTTGGTGGGAGGGAAGAGAAATGGCAATGATACCAGTAGCAATGAAATACATGTATGGTACATTGTACACGGTGCAATCCAGGAAGCGATTGTCCCCTTGCAGCCCCCTCAATTGCCACGATTCACGTGTAGTGTGCGAAGCCCCGGTTGTTTCCGCCCACAGCCCCCTTCGTCAGGATCCAGGGGTGTCAAAGCTACTGTCTGCCTTTATTCAGACTTTCGATAGTCAGCTGGCCACCTTGGATGCCTTGACGTTTGGCTCGTGGAGTGTCCGACAGGGCAGTCTACTCTTGGCGTTATCTGTCGTACAACTAAGCTTATTACCTAACGAAGTAGCATTGTACTGAGACCGAATGGCGTTAATGCCATGTGTTTGGAGATACCAATTAACGTCCATCTGGAAATCGATTGTTTTTCTATGTTTTAATGAGTATATTTATAATCCGGCATAATAAATAATGGAATTAAAGAGGTGAAAATCCCGTCCAATGAACGGTTATGACACAAACGCAGGTTTCCTGACACAGGGGTATTTGTCTAGGGTACGTAATATAGTTCGTGAATTCTTATTAAAAAGGCATACTGACAGCGGTGGTTAATATTGAGGTGATGTAAATTTCGAATTAAAAAACCAAGTTAACTAAATATCTGTCACAATAGGGAACGTAATAAATATCCACAGTTACTCTCCGTCCAGCATTCCATAGGTTACGACAAAATCGAAGGTACGCATGTGCAGTTATAGCTAATTTTTACCGTTACGCTGCCGCGCTGTCCTTTTGATGTACATTGCAAGATAAAACTAGTGTACGTACGTGTGTCATTCACAAGAGATACTTTGTCACGACACATTACAGGGGTGCAGAGAGCGTTTACAAGTAAGCCGAGAGTAACAACTGCAGTATCGGGGATAGGATCGGGAGTGTCAGTTGATATTATGTTTATTATACACAGTGTCAGTTTACTCTTTTTAAACATATTTGGTCGTCGACAGCAATCGACCATCATTCCGTAATAAAGAAGGTGACATGCAGGCGAATGCCACAGGCGGAGCAAAAGTTCCGAACGACCGATTTGACAAACACTAATAACGAATTACTGGACCGTTTGGCTGTATAGTCCATGAGTGATTCTTTAGCGGCACTTAAAGGTAAAAAGATATTGAAAATTGAAAATAGACCACAGTTGGAAATTGAACCGGTGTCAGTAGTCAACGTTGAAAATGGAACCGAGAAACAGTGGAAAATAGACCCTGTAAGCGGTACCTTTTTTAAGTGTAATTCGTTGAAAATTGACAGTGGGAAACCGACACTACATTGTTTGTCTTTGTCTCGTTGTTGACGGTCATCAAACATATATTCGCTTTCAGCTTATGTTGAACGATATTGGACAAGATGAAGTATTTATTTAAAAGCAAATAGCCATTAAATACTTAACAAAGGCAAACAATCAGGCGATAGTTGTATAGTGTTATGTTCTCTCCTACATAACTACCAACAGTTTTTTAAAGTTTAAAAACCTTCCTCATGACTAAATGTCAACATTCTCATAGTGCTACACGGAAATTCTGACGTGCCTGTTCAGTATATTTTACTATGTCAAGCACCTCAACAGTCATCTCAAAACGGTTTTAAAAATTACATTATCTATTAAATTAATGTGTCCGTGCATAAATATAAACAGCGAAACGAAGTCGAAACTGACACCCTTTGTGACACGATCTGCAGTCTGATTAGACCCAATCACTGTGAAAGGAACGACAACTCTGGGGAGAGATTGGATTAGACAGGGAGTGTTCGTACCACACAACTGTATTTCTGATAGTTTTTCTTTCCAGTTTTGCTGGTTTTTTTCCGGGATATTCTGTTTAGTTACATTGTATTTCAACTAAACCTCATACAATAACACTCTCTCTTTCCCTTGCACATGATATGTAACAAGTCAGTGTCATCCTATCGCCTCTTCACTACTCTGTAGCACAGGGACATGACAATTTGTTACATAAGCTGTGACTGGACTTAAACCGATGTATATTACTGTTATACCAAGATTTCAAGATTTTTATTGACACTCAGACACATAATATGTGCTACATGAGGAACAAAAAGTTGCAGATATGGAAAATAAAGTACAGTATACATATTTGTATACACATGTATAACTGTATTACTAGACGTTTAAAGGGGTTAGATCAATGATAAAAATGTCCCCCACTAATGGTTATAAATGTATATACCATCGTGGGGTAGGGTTAGGGAGGATGTTTTTTCCAAATGTTGTTTTAAACTTTTAACACGCCCATGATACCTCTCTTCGCATCAAAATTGGTTCAAACATAATAACGGTAACAAATGCCAGGTCCCCGTTATTCATGGCACTAAAGCAATAAACGAAAGTGCGGATTTCACCTCGGACCGAGGATGCCAATAACTAAACAACGGATGAAGTTTTAACAAATAGTCATACGTTCTAATTTAAAAATACATGTAGGTGATAAAAATCACAATGTAGAGATTCCTTGTGATAGAGAACGCGGAGATTACGGATTTGTTCGTTCGGTCTTCCCAGACAGATGAAGTAGGGAACAGGAACGAAATTATTTATATTCGATGTCCTTATTGAAACTTCTATCAATAATACATATCATTTAGTCACTTAAATATAAAATTTAAAAAAATAAAATTAGCTTTGAAATCAACCTGCATGTGTCAACACCGTAGCAGCTGGATGGCGCAGCAGACCGCATCACACAATGGTCACATCCTTGAAGCTTTCTTTAAAACGTACCGTACCATAATTTCCGCTTTCAGCAAGTATAAATAACTCACATCCGTGGCTTCCGTATCAGTTCCGAGCTGGCTAGGCTTCCTGTTATTCCGGATACGCGTCACTCTAGTACCACAATGCTAACCACGTGCAGGTGATATATAAGTCTATTTACTTTTGTTTTAATATATTCTTAACTAAACCGTTTTGAGTTTTTAATATATTCTTGAACTTAGATATGAATAGAAAACAATGTCCACTACCAGTAAACATGTCCGAACCATACAGAAGTTAATCAGCAGTTAATAAATCGAAATTAAAATTCCCTAAAAAATGTCACCCTGGTAAAATACTAGCCGCTTCCTACCGACTCGGCCAGGGGGATTTTCTCTTTAGCTCATTCGGTACAGCGTAAGACTAGTAAGCCAGAGGTCCCGGGTTCGACTCCTGGCAAAGGCATTGAACAAATAGTGACCTCTGTTACAACTATAATATTCAATGTATCGTACGTACACGTGGCGTGTTTACCGTTACATTTCGATGTCATACAGCAACTCAGCGAATTGTGTTTTCCTCTTCTCTATTACAGCCTTTGTACATGTACATTTGTAGCTGTTCTGTTAACTTGTACATGTGCATGCATTAACGATTAGATGTTTAGATAATGTGTTGTAGGTGTTACCTAGAGGCGAACGCTTGAGGTGATTACCGCTAAATTTGGTTTGGTTTTATTATACCACACATCGTCATCGGTGTCGATTTTCGTGACGTACTTCCGGAAAAAGTACAGCTCGGACTCAATTATCTCGATCGAAATGTGCATGTACACCGTGTCGTCATTTCCGTATTGTGTATCGGGCAGTAACAACTGGTAAACAATGGTACACTTGCGTGACGATATGTCCACACCCAATATCGAGATTTTACTGGGAAATGTGTTATCACACGTCCTTAGGGAAAAAAGCTTCCAATACAAAGACATACACTGACACACGGGAAGACACTGACATGCGACCAGACGACTTCATGAGGGTCTGATGTGATTTGTGTACCGACATCACATGTGCATATCACGTGCTTACACGAGTTCACAAGCTCGATGTCGTTACGATTTTCGCTGTCGAGCGAGTTTCAGTCTGTCGATTAAATCGTTTTTACAAATACAATACACTTACTCTGTGAAAATAATGTTTTGTAATATATCAAGATCCCTATGAAAAAGCATGTGTGGGTGCACGTGAGAACGGCATACCATGGAATAGCCTCTGGTCACATATGTACCTGACATGTATATATACCGTGCGCTAGCAGGCCGTGGAATGATATGTAAATTGTACATGACTGAGAGTAATTTGGTTTCATAAAAAAACAATAAAATTGACAACTTTGATATCATAGTTTTAATTTATTTCCATCATTTTTTATATATGTACAAAGAGATAACTGTCATTATGTAAATTGTATCCCTCTGCAAAAAGTTCCGATTTTTTTCCAAGGAAGACAACTCTCACCAGGATCAAAGTGATTGTAAAATGCAAAATGAAAAAATATTTGTAGAGTTAATTACCAATGCTTCTTTTCCTTTTTTTTATTGTTGTTATTGTTCCGAACATTGCCATACACCGAAAAAAACGGAAACTAATAAAATGACGAAAACTCAATATTTTGGTATTTTTTCCAAAAAAGTCCCCAAACTATCGGAATGCTTAGATTTTCATAAAATCAACTCTTCGTAGTTACATAATCATTATATGAAAGTTTCAACGAATTGTGCCGGTTAATTATCAAAGTGTTGAGCCTCCTTATTTTTGGGTGTCGGACCGTGACGGTGCGAGGTTTTTGGTGTATGTAGTAACACGCTTGATAAGCCACGTGCACCATCTGACCTCATTGCCCTTAGCTATTGTACCGGTTTAAGTACCTGATTGCTATATATTCTGAAGATCATAATCATTTGCATCTTTGAAAACATCAATTTGACCTTCACCTGCGCTCGTCTGTGTCAGGTAGCTCGGATGGTGTGGATATATATGTAGTTTCAAGCTCTAAGTGACTATAACTAATTCAAGGTCTGACCTGAACTGGCCAGCTGTGACGGAAGTGAACTCGCGTTGAACTTATAACACTAGCATGATATACACATCGGGGTTACTGGACCATAAACTTAGTGATATTTATTTCCTCTTTGCGTTTAATTAAATTCCAATAAAATTGACATGGTCACCGAGTCATTGTAAACAGCTCACTAAATGTATGGTCTAGGTAGTAATGGCGGGTGGTGGACTTCTGAAGGAGGAGACCTACGTGTATCCTAACATGGCACTCACGTTAATTTATAAAAAAAAAATAAGATTTGGAATAGGGGTCACATTACAGAACTTTATTAGGCAAAAAGCATGATAACTACTCAAATTTATTTTAAATATATTTATCATACTATAAACGGTAAGTTATAATACAGAATGCAAAATCACCGGATATACTTAATAAAGAATGGTGTCTGCAAGTATCACTACTTTGGCCGTTATAGTTTCCTGTTCACATCAATACTATCGCTGAAACACCTGTCGTACTTCATTTAAAACATAGTAGACGGCAGTGTAAAAAACGTACTCTACATTAACCGGCTGCACAATGTAAGTTGTCGTAAGACGAGCCTTGGTGAAACCTAGGCGATTGATTGTGTCTTCACCCTAACTACCTTTTGAAGCTGGTTAATGTTATATGTCAGTGTGCTATTTGTACAACCTGCACACCGACGGTATTCATTTCCCAGCAAGCGCACTAATTCGAACCCTACAATAGTTGTATACCTATATTGGACCGGCGCTAGCTTTTCGCCTACCGTTTTGTTTTGACGTTCTTTATCTATTGTATAGTTACATGCCGATGAAACACAGTTTATTCACTGGACAATGAGTAAGAAATTTAATAATTTATTAATTGTGGCTAAAACTATCAACTGTAAAATCGAATATATAGCCAGCGCGTTGCAATCCCCAGAAAACGGATTTGTGGTTAAGTCTCAAATGCAATTTTGCCTGTAGTCCTATGCTTTTTGTACATTCAAATTCAAATTGTTTTATTACTTTAGGCCTTGCGGCCCATAAGTTCACATACATAATACAATTAGTATCAATAACATGACATACATAGGAGGATGAGGTAGCTTTACCTTTACAACATATTTGAACAAATACATCTAAATAGTGGAGATGATTATTCCAAACACAGACTTATAAAATGATAAAATACATAATATACGCGGGCTGCTACCCAGGGATTCCAAGTGATTGGGGCAATCCCTACCGACAAAGTTTCCCTGGATAATATGTATACCACTCAAGTCAACATATTAAATGGACTGAATAAGGTAAATTCAAATGCACTTTTTGTTTTTATACTACAGATACATATTGACGTAAATGCCGTATATAATAATACATATATACATATAGATATTCCAAGTGGTTGGGCCGACTAGATTATCGAGTAATTCTTGCAATCCTTCAATAGATTCAGAAAATAGCACCAATTAAGTCGTCCGCATATAGCATTAAAAACAGACTCATTTCTTCAAATTCATAGTGATTGTTACATTTGGAGATAAAAAACGATTCAAAGTCGTCAATATACATAGAAAAAAGTATCGGCGATAAAATTTCGCCTTGCATTAAACCGACTTTGTTGTCAAAAAAGTCCGACAAATTTCCTTTGAACTTGACACAAGATTTAACTTTAGTATATATAGACTTAATTACATTTAACAGTTTGCCTCTAACCCCTAGCTTTGACAATTTGTACCACAAATTTATTCTATCAACATAGTCAAAAGCCTTTCGGAAATCAACGAAACAACAATAAAGACGTTTATTTTTACTAAGTGATTTAGTGATAATTGAATTGTGAGCAAAAATAGCCTCCACTGTGCTAAGTCCGGGTCGAAATCCAAACTTTAATATGTTTCTGACCATTTGATCAATCTTGAGTTCAATACTGACGTAAAAAGTTTACCGAGACAACTGACTAAGCTAATACCTCTGCAATTATTCGGATCCGATTTATCCCCTTTTTTGAGTACTGGTGTTATAATACCAATAGCCCATTCGGACGGGAAACAGCCAGAGTTTAATATATTGTTAAAAAGATTATATAATACCGGTAACAATAGATCTTTACCAACTAAAAAACATTCATTCAATATTCCATCAAGACCATGCGATTTGTCCCTTTTTAATTTATTTATACATATGGTAATTTCATTTGTTGTAATAGGACAGTCGAGCTCATCATAAAGCGGTACATTATCATCATGATCCAGAGTTATATTCTCATCAACATTATCATTATTGTCTATATTACTGTCATCAGACAAGTTTTTAAAATGGTCATATATAGTGGCCATAGACATCTGCGGACTAGCTGATTTAGCAGAAGCAATTATTTTTGTAGAATCTTTTTGGATTATAGTTTCTAAGGTATTCCAACATATCTCCCTCAAATTGCATGTACTCCCGTTTCCTCTTACTTTCCTCATATTTGTACAATCGTTTATTAACATTCAGATTATTATGGTTTTGTTGTGACTTACATGTACAACTGTTAAATAAGCTGAGCGTTTTTTTATAATTAGAAAACAACTTTTTTAACTCTTGGTCAAATCATGGTTTATCCTCGGATTTGTTTACATTCGTACCACGCCCCTGTGTCATAGTGCTGTCCGTCGTTAGATTAGTATTTACTCGAGTGAGAAACGGCTCCATAGCGCGAACTAGCTCCTTCGTAAAACGATCAACACTATTATCGATTAAATCTTGGGTAATGTCGACAGTTAAAATCACCGACTCAGTTATGTGTACGTTGTTTGTACGAAGTGATTCCAAACACGTCTTGCCGGATTCTTTAGCCCATCTGTATACTGGCCTCTGAACACCAATGCCCTCAGGCGATTCAACCTGTATAAAAGTACTCCCGACCAATGAGCGTCGAGTACGCAGCTGCACGTGCAAGGGGGCCTGGTCATATATATAATTCCTTTGATATGAAAAAAGTGGGAGAAAGGAGAACAAACCGAGCGTCGAGTACGCAGCTGCACGTGCAAGGGGGCCTGGTCAGACGGTTTGTTCTCCTTTCTCCCACTTTTTTCATATCAAAGGAATTGGTTTGTTCTCCTTTCTCCCACTTTTTTCATATCAAAG
>JAUMHH010210603.1:0-12773 GCA_032359455.1 Chlamys rubida | reverse complement strand
GGTAGTCACTGAGGTCCACTTATTGGAAAACGAGGGGGAAAAAATGCCCCCCCCCCCCCCTTATTTTTATTTAAGTTCAGCAACTATGTTGCGAAATTTGATTTGTCTGCTGTGCCATTGCTTAAGTATTGTATACTTGCAGTATGAAAATGACAAACATTGACATCCTTAGCGACAGCGGAAATGGCAAAATGTAGTTATCGATTTTGGATGATGTAGTTGTGAGTCGGTCTATGAAACTCCCTGCATGTAGATGTTGAATTGTAAATGAGTGACTTAATGATTCTGTTGGACTTTTAACTCAGCCCCAGAATATGCATAACGTCATACACAATAATCGGGCCCAAGTACTGTTTACCAATATAAGAGTTCGGGTTTTGATAGAATTGTTCATGCTTTTCCCACGGAAATCGTGGTTGCTTACAGCTTTCTACCTGTGATGCGTACTTCGAGAAGAGATCACGTGACATCCTTACACATTAGTCACACACTAGTGTATACTGATACCTCCGTGAATCTCTCTAATGTAGCTAAAATGTAGTTTCCAACAAGACCACTCACGACAAAGTAGGACCTAAGGCAAACGTGAAATTAACGGATGTACCAAAGAAGGTACAGAGAACGAACCATTTTAGCTATAATTAATCATGCGAACAAACCTTTTAGCATTCGCTTTTAAATGACGTTATATATAGTACCATTGATACACCTCATTCAAAAACCTAGAAAAGATCATTCTAGTAAAATAACATGGTTTTGGCGATGTTCATTAAACGTACTTATCGTGTTCTGAATAATTGACGTGTTATCGTTTTGCTTGAGGTTATCAAAGAATTTCCATCAAAAAAACATTATCATTTACTTGTAAATGTATACTCATGGTAAAAGAGATCCAACAATGTATGTATATACCCTTATAACATTTTAATTTGTACTAATTGACAGTATCTTTGTGGTTACGGCTGACTCAATGATACGTATAGCTAGCAGATCACACAAAACATCTAGATAGTGAGATACTAACGTAGGAAACAGTGTATACATAAATTATGTTTTGTGATGCAGAATCTAGCTTCATCCATTATAGATATTTACTACAGTAAAAACAATTTTATAGCAAAATAACCCCAAGAGAGATTAATCTCATCGTAAATAGTTCACTTTTGAAATAAAAATGATAATTTATTGAAGACATATCTTAAATTCTGGTACACGCAAGGGGTCATACAAAACAAATGTTAAATCCAGGTACACGCTGCAGTCATATTGTTTGTTTGTTTGTTTGTTTGTTTATGTTTAACGGCCCATCGACGGCTGTGGTCATTTAGGGCCATGGTGATTTCTGCAGTCATATAAAATATGTCTTAAATTCTATTACACGAGTATGTAGTGTTCTTGATGTCAAGTGGGATCCTACACGCTGAAGTCATACAAATCATGTGCTATATTATTTTTTATCTTCTCGGATAGAAATGCTTTACATGAAATTGTTCATATTTTAGCAAAAGGATTAATAAACACACTGAATTCCAATGGTGGCGGCTATACGATCAGCATTCATTCTTTCAGATATATCGACGAAGTGTTCCCTTCAAAAAAAAAAGTCATTTGACTACGTTGATCGTGTATTTCCACCTGAAATTGACATCAAGGACACTGCATACTCTTCCTCATAAACCACTGACCACCAATTGTTAAACAATTCATTTATCGTGAGGATTTCAAGTTTCTTATCATGAATTTTCCCTTTCTTAACTTTTGATAGAAACATCCCTACTACACCGCCTTCGGGTTTTCTTGTCGCAGATAATTTGGTATTAAAGGTTTACTCGGAGTTTTTTTTATCGAAAAAGTACAACAAAAGCTTTCGACAGATGAAGAATTATAAAAGGTATTTGCAAATTTTATGATTACCATCAAGATGTCAGTGGAAACTATATTTTCCTGTGCGATATGAAGGATGATGATTTTGGTTATGTTTTTAATGGTTTATTCTCGTGTCGTTGTCACCACCTCGGTTCCCCTTTGATGACCTACATGACGAATGAAGCAAACGAGACATACCCTTCCGGACCACCCGGTCTTTGGTATTCGTTTTTTCTTTCTTTTTTTTTATCTTCCCGGATAGAAATGCTTTATATTCAATTGTTCATTGGTTAGCAAACAGCATCAATAAACAATTCTGAAGCTCAAGCAACACAAGTAAAATCTTCAATATTTGGAAAAGTCTTATGTTATTGCTGAAGAATTGAAAGCTAACGGCCTTCGAGATATTAAACTGATAAGGATGTAAGTCTTTCTTTTTTTATTATGTCACTTTCTTGTCGTTGTATGGATTCAATTTCATCAGATTACATAATAATCGATTAAAAAGAGGAACGTAAGACTGATCTTTCCGTCATCTAGAAGTAATTGCTGATGCTACATTTTTGTAGGAGACTTTGGTTCAAATGAAATATACAGGA
Organism: Chlamys rubida; assembly: GCA_032359455.1. Classification (NCBI taxonomy): domain Eukaryota; kingdom Metazoa; phylum Mollusca; class Bivalvia; order Pectinida; family Pectinidae; genus Chlamys; species Chlamys rubida. The sequence continues at coordinate 10,308 of JAUMHH010210603.1, read as the reverse complement.
ATATATCGTCTTGTGTTGTCTTTGTTTTCAATACAAAATGGTACATGACTTGTTAACAATCTAAGAACATTCCATTCATTCCTGATTTACAAAACAAATGCTTTTCAATCAGCGGTTTTTTTTGTTGTTTTTTTCCGAAATCATACAAAACTATTGCTATATGTTTCATATCGAATTTTAATTACTGAATTTTAGCACATTCAAAACAATTACAATACGAACTTATCTATTCCATATTAAATTACTTCCCCGTCATTACATGAGCCGAAGTATTTTTTTAAATAATGATATCAGCAATAACCACGTCAACAATGTGTATTTATGATTGTCATTCAAAGGTTGCACACATGAGATGTCCGACTGATAAACCCACGCTTGTCACCATTTCATCTCTCACCGTGTGACATATCGACAGAGGCCGTTTAAACAAGGCAACAATGGTATGGTATAACAACGACGCAATCTTTCACGTGTATCCAGCCAATCATATCTGAACAACATTAACGGCTGTACAAAATTAAGGAAAAAACGTGATTAATGTGCTGTATGGAAGTTACCGGAAAAACGGTAGTTTGAACGACCTGAGCGTGTGATTAACTTGAATAGTACGTATACGCTGTGTTCACTTGCACATGCAAAATTTAACATATAAGAGCAAATATGCTGAAACAGAAATATAGCCGTCAAAATACTTTGTTAAACGTTTTATGCAGTCTGTCAATAAGCTTATTTTGTAATGTTTTAGAATTTATTTGCCGAAAGCAATTTCAGTCATGAGTGCCACATTGGAAACAATCCTACACAATGCAGCACTCCAAACAATACTACCTTATGTTACATTACACACAATCCTACATAATGAAACATCACACACAATCCTACATAATGTAACATTACACACAATCCTACATAATGTTACATTACACACAATCCTAAATAATGTAACATTACACACAATCCTACACAATACAACAGTACACACAATCCTACACAATACAACATTACACAATCCTACATAACGTAACATTACACACAATCCTACATAATGTTACATTACACACAATCCTAAATAATGTAACATTACACAAAATCTTAAATATTGTAATATTACACAAAAACCTACATAATGTAACATTACACAAAATCCTACATAATGTAACATTACACACAATCCTACACAATACAACATTACACAATCCTACATAATGCAATATTACACACAATCTTACATAATGCAATATTACACACAATCCTACATAATGCAATATTACACACAATCCTACATAATGCAATATTACACACAATCCTACATAACGCAACATTACACACAATCCTTCATAATGTAACATTACACACAATCCTACATAATGCAACATTACACACAATTTTGCATAATGTAACATTACACACAGTCCTACATAATGTAACATTACACACAGTCCTACATAATGCAACATTACACACATTCCTACATAATGTAACATTACACACCGTCTTTCAAATTCACCATAACGTCTAATTACCTAACATTATTTAACACGACGCGCAATCTTACATAATTGGACTTTACATAATCTTACATAATTTTACATTACGCTTTATCTGATATAGGTCAATTTTTACGTAATTTTCAATTAATAATATTACTAACAATATCACATAGTTCAGCATAACACAATCATTGTTTTACATAGTATAAGATAGAAACAACATTTTGTTTGACATTGTATAGAATACAATCAACACATATTCTGTTGGACATGAATTTGACTATTTTTCGTCTGTTAAGTAAAACACGAGTTCAGTTTCCTTTAGCCTGATCAATTAACCCGAGAGCTCAATCCTTGTGCTGGTCATATCAACTCTTAGCACATAACCGAGCTATCGACATGATTGACCAGGCTCCACACTGAAGCACACAATCTATCTTCAATTCATCATTAAGGCTCTATAACATAATATTAATTAATATTTTCATACAGGTATGATACAGTTTCTATTGGAACTATTTTCTTTTGCTTTGATTTACAATATAACCAAAGGTCATGTTTTAGTTGCCTTTTTATTTGTAATTTTGTTCGTTCTAGGTTTGGTTGTTTGCTGTTATGCTTTATACCATTCCTTCCCTTCCATATTATCCATTTCATAATACCTATGACTGTATTTATCAATATTGCAAATTCATTATTTCCTGGATATCCTAATATAGTAGTTTCCTCTGTTTTGAGTACAATGTTAGTATATCCAGGAACAATGTTCCTCATAAATGTTTCTACATAAGTTATAATATTTGTGGTGTATTCACATTTAAAGAACACATGTTGTATGTCTTCATCTTCGGGTTTGCAAAAGTGACATTTTTCGTTTGAATTTCTAAACGTCTTAAATTTCGTTTCTGTAATCAGTATTCTGAGTACACATTTCCATTGAAATTCCTTAATTGTTAAAGATGTCAGTATGTTAAAACAGTTTTGCCAAATTTGACACCATTGAAATTGGTTTTGGTATATATTTTCCCATTTCCTATGTACTTTTGGTTCCGTATTACCATTCAATTTCTAACGAAATAGAACTATTTTTGGATACTCAACAGATTCACTTGTTATTTCTTCCTCTTTCAATATTTTTTTTATACTTTTCCGGAATAGAAGACTTAAGTCTTGCCAATTCAGAAATGCAGTTTCTTTTATCAATCAAACTCCCATATGTTTCTTGATCGTTTCTAAATTTATTTTGGAAAGAGTCCCATATAACGTCTATCGTGTGCATGACACTTTTTGTGAAAGAACTAAGAAACAAATGTTTTCTTTTAAATTGAATCGTCTCTATCTTTTGGATGACTATTTTTTTCAAATTTGGACCAAGCTGTTAGAAAATTTCTTTAGCACTTAGGTATATGCGAAAGATTAAAGGTATTTGTGTCAGAAACTTTGCATAACAGATTATTTATTTGATATTTGTCATCCAACGAATGCAGACAGTGTTGTCCTATAGCATTAGTAGTAGTGTTTGTTTGCATAATTTTGTATATTATATTCATCCCCCCTTTCGATTGTTCTGAACATACTACATTTCTCTGTAATAAATCTATTTTCCAATTCCATATACATTTCCATATAATTGTATTTAATTCTGGTATGCCACGAGCTTCTATTTCATTGCCTACCTTAGATATAATTAATGATTTGATAATGAATTTTTGTCCAAACAGGGAGAGATATCTTGTTTTCCATACTTGTAAACAGTTATTGATCTTTTCTAATTTTTCTTTCCATAGCGCATCATTATCGATTACGTGCCCATGATACACGCCTAAGATTTTGATATATGTTTTTGTCCAATTTATTGCTCTGTACTTGTGAAACGTATGTTTCGATCTTCCAAGGTAAATACCAGTGGTTTTATTTAGATTAATTTTCGAACCTGATGCCTTGTCATATGTGTAAAATGTGTGAATGATTCAACTAATGACTTGTCGTCTTTACTGAAAAGTTGAGTGTCGTCTGCGAACATATTTATCCTTGCTTCAATTTGGCCCGTAGGTGTTATTCCTTTTATTATATTATTATTTCGGATAGAGCAGGCCTAGGGTTCCGCTTAAATGATGTATAAAATTGGCGCGATCGGGCACCCCTACCTCGCGGATCTTGATATATTGAAGTATTCTGAGATAAGACCGTTTGTCTTAATACTTGTCTTAGAATATTGTTATAGCATTTGTACCCATCTCCTTATTTTTATTATTTTCATTAATGCTTTTAAATAGTTCCGCCTTACTTAAATCAGTTACTATTAAAATCCGGTACCGTTAACATCCATTAACAATAACCTCCATAGCCAGTAACATTAATTGACATTACTATCCGATACAATATTAGTTTTATATCAGTAAAACCGTTTTCATTAGCAACAGTTACAATTAACACATTTAATATTCATGTCCATTGCCAGTAAAAAGAGTTTTCATTAACAACAGTTACAATTAAGATACTAATACAATTAATTAATATGTATATCCAATACATGAGTAAGGTCTACCAAACCTATAACAATAACCTCCATTACAAATGATATCTTTTTGTATAACATCCGTTACATTTAACATCAGCTACCGTTAACATCAATTAACAATTATATCAATTAAAAGTAACATCCCTTTACATAAACATCCGCTACAGTTAACATCCGTTGCAGTTAACTTCCGTAAATATAAACATCTGATAAAGCTAACATCCTTAAATATAAATATCTGCTAGTTATCATCCGTTGCAGTTAATATCCTTGGATGTAGACATCCGTTACAGTTAACATCCGTTAACATTAACATCCGTTAACATTAACATCCGTTACCAATTTAGCCATTACATTCAACAAGCGTTTCGTAGCACCTTAGACATTGACTTTCATTTTTGTTGACATTGTGTTTTCTGATGACTCCTAAATAACCATATGGTTTTATACATAGTAGCTTGCTTTATTTTCCCCATTAAATAACTAAAGTTAAGAAAAGGTGCTCCTGTACTTTGTAATATACTGGAGATCATTTTACGTCGCAAGGTGGAAGACACTGCTTGTGGACTAGAAATCTACTGCAGTTTGGCGAAGGTTTTTATTCTGCACAGATATTAATCATGGTAAAATCGGATTGTAAAACGGACTTCCCATTATATCGCAACAGAACACTTGTATCAGAAAGATTGGAGAAATAATCAAAAAGGCTTGTAAACAACTATAAACACCATCACAGGATTTGTGAAGTGTTGTGACTCTGATTCATGACAAATTTCAATAAATCACTATTTGTCATAAAAGGAAGCCTCAGAAATACAGTAGTGTTCAAGACAAAAGTGAACGGATTGTACAAAGATTACTTGGATAAACATGTACAAAACGTTTATACAACACTGGCTGTTTGTATATTAAGGGTCAATACGCGTCCTGCAGCACTGACTGTTTGTATACAGATACCAATACGTTTCATACAGCATTTGCTGTTTGTATTTTAAAAAAAAGTTTCCTTAATCACTGTATGTATGTACACAAAAGGCGTAACGATCCCAACAGCATTTGCTATTTGTAAACACAATGCCAATATTTGTCCTTCAGCACTTATTGAATGCATATCAAGGCCCTTTACATCCGCTATATCATTGTATGCATACAAAAGTCAATACGTTCCCTACAGTGTTGGCTGTTTGTATTTAAAAAAAAAATAACACTGTCTTTTTGTGTACCGAAAGACTTGTACATTTCCTTCTCGTTGCCTATTTTTATATAAACTGTCAAGTCGTTCCATACAGCATTGGCTGCTTATATATAAAAATCAAATGTACAAAAGGTCAATATTTTCCCTATATCATTGGGTGTTTGTATAACAGTTCTCTTCATAATTGGCTATTTGTATTAATCAAATCTCTCCAACATTGGCTGTTTGTATAAACAATTCTCTCCAACATTGGCTGTTTGTATAAACAATTCTCTCCAACATTGACTGTTTGTATAAACAATTCTCTCCAACATTGACGGTTTGAAAGTCAATTCGTGCACTTCCGCACTACCTGTATGTATATACAATGCCCATAACTATCCTATAACACTGGCTGTTTGTATACAAAAGGCCAATATGTTCCCTACATCATTGGTAGTATGTGCACAAACAACTCATACATTCCCTACAACATTAGCTGTTTGTTTACAGAAAACGTCCCTTCAGCACTGGCTGTTTATATACAAAAGGCCAATATGTTCCCTACAGCATTGGTAGTATGTGCACAAACAACTCATACATTCCCTACAACATTAGATGTTTGTTCACAAAAAACGTCCCTTCAGCACTGACTGTTTGTATACAAAAGGCCAACATGTTCCCTACAGCATTGATAGTATGTATTTACAAAACACTGATAGGTTCATTTCAGCACTGGCCGTTTGTATAAAAAAAAACACTGATACGTTCCCTTCATTCCTTAAATGACCCTGGCTGTTGATAGGACGTTTAACTCTAAAACCTAACCAGCACTGGCCGTTTGTATACGAAAAACTGATACTAGATGTTTGTGTAAAAAATGGCCAACACGTTCTTGCAAGTACTGGTCGTTTGATAAAAAATATCAAATGCGTTCCCATAGCACTGGCTGTTTGTGTACAAAACAGCAGTGCGTTCCTTTCACCACAGGCCGTTAATGGAACATCCGTTATAGTGATGGCTGCTTAATTAACTAGGCTCGACTGTATTCAATTTAATCAATGACACACGAGTTTTCAGGCCATATACATGCAAAAACTGTTTTACTTTTTCATGCACTATGGGCATGTGGCGCAGTGGATAGTCATTTGCATTTCATCTAAAAGGCCAGGTTACTTTGTCGGATGTGAAAAGGTAGGGAGTCATTTACCCTGTCACATATGATGTCTTCGGGTCCTCCGGTACTCTCCCACATTGAGACACCACTGTATAATATCTTATTTTCTCGCTGGGTATTTATTTATTCAGATTTAACCTTTTATTCTTCATTTCCTTTGGTGAATTAGGTTATGCGATTGCCAATTATTATTGTCTGGCCTGATCTGATATCCTTCACTGTTGATGGCCCTTTAACCAATTACCTAGCTTAAACACCTTCAGCTAGCTTCACAGTTTTCGTTATAAATATGCTTTTAAATTAGGATAAGATCATCTCTCTAAGAAATACTGGATACGAGCGGATGATTTTCAGAGAAGACCGAGATTTAGCGAATTTAGCAAATTTTCAATGTCAAATATATCAAACGACTTTTCATCAGAATATTATAAGATTAGTTGATGTCCCAATACATATTTGTATTTAGTCTTTATTTAATTTTGTTTGTGGGCAAAAGTAGGAGGCTTTATAAATATATTTTCACTACCATTTTATTACACTGGATTTATTCGCTGAAGTTTTATCTATCACTAACATTCTATTCCACTGAATTATGTTTCTGAGCTTTAAGATAATGAGAGAAATACAAACTGATGTTCTCTTCTTAGTTGTCGTGTCACCTACTCAACGGGCCGTCACAAGAAAATACAAACGTCTAATAATCATCACATTTCAGAAACGTACTATCTTCTTTGGGACGTATATCGGACTATTTCTAAATCAATCTTTCGTCGACCAGTGAAATTAAACGATTAATGTCAATATAATCAGCAAAAATAAAGAAAACAGTGTATTTTTACTTGTAGTCGTACACACAGGCATATTCTCCAAATTCATTTACATCAAAAGATTCAACATGTGAAATAAAACAAAAGTAGGCACTGTGAAAATTGGTCAAATATCTTTTGTTGAAAATCACTAAATTAAGTAAGGAAAATAAAGTGTTGAGTCGTTTTTAAATGTCATCAAGAATTTAACATAAGGAGGAAATATGTAAATAAGTTATACATTGTTAGTGTATGGTAAGTACACTGTTAGTGTGTGGTTTACACATTGTTGGTGCAAAGTTATACTTCGTTGGTGTTTGGATTATACATTGTTAATGTATGAGTTATACATTATTAGTGTATGAGTAATACATTATTAGTGTATGAGTAATACATCAAAAGTATATGATTTGTACAGTATACGCTGTTAGTGTCTGATAGGTACACTGTTAGTGTATCATTTATACATTGTTAATGTATGATTCATACAAAGTAAGTGTATGATTTATACATTGTTTGTGTATGATTCATACAAAGTAAGTGTATGATTTATACATTGTACATTGTTAGTGTATCAGTAATACATTGTTAGTGTATCACTTATATATACATTGTCATATTATTGGCATTGTATGATGTATACATTTTAAGTGTATGATTTATACATTGTACATTGTTAGTGTATCACTTATATATACATTGTTATATTATTGGCATTGTATGAGGTATACATTTTAAGTGTATGAGTTATACATTGTTATTGTGTACTGATTTAACTGACAGACGAACTATTACTTACCTTTTCCATTGCGGATAACGTTTTTTTCATGAAACGCTGTATTGGTATATTCCAAAATATACACTTAAATATGACCTAGAGTCGAAACAGGATTAATGACAGGTACACTCCAGACTAGCTACCTCCAGTCGTCTGCTAGGCACCTATAGAGCCGTATATGGTTGCATAATTTCCTTGTCAGTATCGATTTCGGCATCGTCTAATCACACACAGGTAATATAAACGGTCACGGTATCGCTCACTTAACGTTCGAAAACTCTTTACGATATTTAGATTATAAATTATACCAGAAGCATATATCAATAATGAAATATGTCTTATCAAATAAATATGTTGGAAAGGTCGTGTAAATGCATATTTCCCCCTGTTTATGGACAAGCTAGGTTTTGCTGCAGCACGCTATTTTCCAAGTAAGGATACACTAAGAAAGCGGCTAGTGATTTTCGACGGTGTATAAATAATCTAAAATGGTCTTTACAATGTTTATCACTCGAACTTACATCTAATGTGTTAGCAATATCCATATCTTAGTGTTAACATGCTACCCGGAATAGGTTAGTACAGCGAGAGTCTTAATCAATCGATGCTTACATGTATGAGAGTTTGAATTATGCGCATACAAAAACACTACGTTCGTGTATATTGTATGTAATATACATTTATTCTTTTTAAGATATTATTTGTGATTTAACCTTGTGCAGTATTTAAGACATGCCATGAGATATACTGATATGAAGCGTTTATACACGATGAAACATTAACTGGTCGGTTACTTCTGCTGTCGTACACATTATAACCGTTCTAAGTACATCCAGTAATGTATCACTTTTCTCATATTTCTATATGCTGAGACCTTAAAAGTTATTGTGTTGATTTAGATTCCTATATACTAAATGCAGTGTTACTGCTTTTGAAATACGGATTTGATTATATTCTTAAATCTTTTACCTATACTTAATACTTTAACTATACTCGTAGTTATGGGTATTCTTAAAACAAACTGTTCAAGGGACACCATCTGATCTTACGATTTGATGTCTTATATCGACATAGTGACCAATGACAACAAATTCGTCTGCATCACTGAATCTCATCTCGACAGTACTGTTAAAACTGAAGAAGTGACATAGAGGGTTTCACTGTGATTCCTCCCGTAAGGATCGCGAACATTCTAATGGTAGGTGAGTTATAGTTTATATTTCCGAACCTTTGTAAACTTCCCGTCGTCTGTATTTAAAATTTGCTTTTGTAGAAATTATTTGGAATGAAATAAAAAAAAATAAAAAATCATACATAGTATGTCCATTATACCGGCCAAATGAATATAAATTCATTTTTGGTAAGTTTTTCAACGTTCCATTGAAATGGAGCCAGACAAATAAACCCTCGTTAGTAATTATTTGAGATATTTATGTTAAACTTGATTATATTATATAGATACCTCTACTCGGGTATGGTGCATTGTGCGTCGTTGCCTAGCCCGATATTATTGAGTGTGGCAAATTATCTGTTGTAGCCTAAACTTGTACATTTCTCGAGTTATAAATGGCTCTTTAGGCACCTGTTACGTGTGCTGTATTCTACGTTCTATGTTTTGAAGACATTTGAGACCTGTAATTTTGCATTGTAATGCTCAAAAGTAACACTGATGAGTCCTTGATACACGAAATGGTCAAATGGTGATGTAAAATATTGTTTGACGTTTTGCTTCTGTAAACAAATGTGTACAAAGGCGCCTCCTTTCTTCGGATTTCTAGTGATAATTGAAGATATACCATTCTCTCTACAATATGTAACAGATATTTTAGAATGCCACAAAAATGTTTCAATAAACATAAGAAACAGTTGCTTATGCTTTTCTTCTCATCTTTTGGAATCTTTATCCTTTTGAAACTTGTATTAGTAATGTCCATTTCAAAAAATGGTGATGAACGTGATACTTGTACCATGTGACCGATTTCTCTCCAAAGTACTGTTGGTGAATTCCTTGATAGAGTGGTTACTAAATATTCTCACACTTACCTGTTAGACAATTCATCACCAGGTTCAGCACCAGGTTTGGTTTTTCACGATGGTGTCATTCTACTATACGTAAAAAATAAAAAAATAAATCATAATATCTATGATGGTTTGGTTTGGTTGGCTTTTGTTTTACGTCCTGTTAACAGCTATGGTCATTGAAGGACATGTCAGGCTTTTAGTTGTGGAGGAAAGCTGGAGTTCCTGGAGACAAAACCACCGACCTACGGTCAGTACCTGGCGACTGTCCCGCGTAGGTCTCGAACCCGTGACCCAGCGTTGGAGGGCTAGTGGTAGCAGAATGTCAGACGCCTTAACCACT
>JAUMHH010210581.1:0-12777 GCA_032359455.1 Chlamys rubida | reverse complement strand
ATCTATGTCAGTATCATTTTTATTGACATTATTTTGCAAAATATTGTGTGTTTCATTTTTTTTTCAAAATTCACTCCTTTTTACATAAATTTCCATTTAAAATCCTGAAAATTCTGACAACCTATATTTTTTTTGTGGCAGAAAATGTTATTTACTTCAAAGCAATATAACTACAAAATTTGAAGAAATTCTACAGAGAAATGGCGACAATACTATTACATTAATACTTGGATTGCCAGAAAAATAACATGTCATGCCAAAAAACAACCTAAAAAATGGTGTACACAAAACATGACATCTTTTTGTCCAGTGCTCTGTCCTTTTCTAATCCTAGCTGGATTACTGATGTGGGTTTTAACCAAATTTGGTGTATAATGGATGTGATAGTGTTGATCAAATTCCAAGATCTTTGAGTAAATCTCTTCCTCAAATCCTCAAATCTGATTGGTTGATGATTTCTGCAATTGAATTGATGAACATACAATGTATGAGCCCACCATCACATATTTAAATATTTTATTATATGAATTTGCGTTTTTTTTCTAGTGTATGTGCTGATATGAGGAAAATGATTATAGATGCTGTTGAGAAAACAATGGGAATAAACGCAGTACAAACCTTGCACCAGGCCGGTGTTGATGTAGGCGAATATAAGGACAAGATTGGGTAAGATCAAATTTTGATGTGGGCAAAGAACGAATATTTTGTATCCAATAACTTTACCTACATTTCTTTTTTGGTGGCTATCCTAAAGTTATTTAAGAAATGTTCAAAGAAGCACTGTTAAAGTCAAGATCACATAGTATATAAACCATATACAACTCAATCATTGACTTTGGAAATACAAATAGTACTTACCTGTTTACCTTTAATATTTCAAGCCTTTTACAGGAAACACATTTATTTTTTCATTTGGCCTGTCATTTATATGTATAGATGAAGTGATTCATTATTTTAGTATTGACAGTACTCCTTCAGACTAGGACTCGAACTATGGCTATCCTAAGGCAACATCTTGTTACTAATTGGCTACTTAACCTCAAAAAGAGCAAGTTTGAAAAACAGATGGGGCCATTTTTGTTTCTTGGTGTATCAAAATATAATTCACATTAGTTCTTTTTTTCAAATGTTCTTTGGGATTATCTTTTAAAATTTACAGCATATCATATACATAGAGTATCAATTAAAAAAACAGCGCATTTGTAATTTAAGAGCATTCATTTTTAATTGGTACTTTTATTCCGACCAGGTCTCTGAACCAAGGCCAAGCACAGCAGCCACAGAAGCCAGTCGTAAATGAAGCGGATGCTGAAAAGAAACCTGCTCAGCCTCAAGGGGGTGAGAAATTAGACACCGGCATAAACAACCAGCCTGGTCAAGATGCAGCTGATCCTAATTCCCAACAACCTTCAGAAGGCAACGCCTTACCACAGGGACAAATTAAACCTCAGGCAGGCCAGGGGGAGGCTAATGTGCTTCCAGCTGCTCAGGTTCAGCCCCAGTTGAATCCCGAACCTAAACCCCAAAATCCAGACCAAGCTGCTATTAAACCCCTTGAAAATCTCAATCCTAGCGGTATACAACAGGAGGGTAAAATTGTCCCTCCAGCCCAGTCAAACCCTGACCTCCCCAACCCTCAGGTGAATCAGCAGGTCCCACCCCCCGGCAACCCTCCCCAGGAACAGGGTGACCCGAAAGGTTAGTATCCTCACACATGCCATGCTTGCAAGGGTGTTGGTTTCTTCAAAATAACCCTCGTTGTTATTGCACTGTTTTCCTGTACAATTAAACATGATATCTAATTGTCGTTAAAACACCTGCAAATCAGTCTGCTGTGAACTTGAAAACTTTCCACCAGTGAAATATTGACCGTTTCTTGGTAAACTCAAGGGCAAGGATGGTACCTTAGTATCCAGTTAAGTCAGGGTAGCACTACTATTAAGTTGTACAAATGTTTTTGTTATCGTGAGATTTTAGCAAAGTTTTGAAATTGCTTGCTGATCTATTGTGAAAAAATGACAGCAGATTTTAAACATGATTGTAATGGTAAATGTTTGACATTCATGTCTATAGTACCAGTGTTTAAGTGTATCAGCAAATTACTCATAAGCTTGTGTCTTAGTGTCGGTTTTATTCGAAGTAAATAGTGCTCGAAAAAAGACCTATATTTATAGGTGTCTGAAACACCAGACTTTTCTGACATCCTGTCAAAATCATCAGTGTGCTAGATTTCATTGTTTGTATGAAAACATAGGTATTTCTGTTCGCTCTCTGTTCAACATTCTAACACAATCACATATAATGTGTCACCAAACTGTAGGAAAATTACCTTTAACAGATCAATGTAGTCCCTATAAAAAACGTTGGTTAAGAAAAGATAAATAAATCAGGGATTTACACTCATTGTGTACATTTGTTAGCAAATAATTCTGAATTTTTCTTGAGAAAAGGTGATTTATTTCAAAACAGTCTATAATTATGCTGTAGTGATGATCTAAAATAGCATAGTTAGATAATCAGCATATAATCCTATAACTTTCACATATCTGTTAAAACAATTGCTTGGCTTGTATTGTTAATAGTAGCTATCATATAAGCCATGCTGTGTAAAAAGAAAATGATGAATCAAAAAGACATCAAAGCTTGCACTTTAATTCTACATTCCCTGTAACTATACTATAAATACAATACATGCTGTACATGTCTGAATATCAATGGTCAAGATTAACAAGTTTATTATCAATTATGTGTCATAGACTGACTATTACGAGTTAAATATCTAGAAATGTATTTAAGACCTTTAAACCTGTATCTTAATTCTGAGTTATTTTCATCTACAACAACAGACACACACCAGCAAACAATTGTCTCAGAACAGCTAAAACATGCAGAACAAATGACACACAACCCAGTACAACAGATACAGGACCCAAATCAGGACCCAGTACAACAGATTCAGGACCCAGTACAAAAGATACAGGACCCAGTACAAAAGATACAGGACCCAAATCAGAACCCAGTACAAATGACACACAACCCAGTACAACAGTTACAGAACACTCCTGAGGACTTGGCTACAAAACGTGCTGGTGATAGAAATACAATGACATATATAGACCTAACGACAGCTCCAGAATCCACAGACTTACCCACAACACCATATTTCATAAAGGTGACTATATACAAAAACCACTGATTTTTCAGTTCCAGATAACCATGACAACAACCATCCTGCGGATGCTGATGATCAGGTACAGAAGCCTGGTCAGATGGGGGCTACTACAGCTAAACCAGCAACCTCAGGCATTCAAAACTTAGTAGACAAATTCCGTAACAACATTGTTAATCCAATCTTCTCAAATTCTTCTCTGGGAGTGGGGAACTTTCATAAATCTCTTGCCTTGAAAGCTGGAGAAATAGCAAAACAGAACTTCTTGGGCAATTCAAATCAGTTTAAAAAAGGAATTAGCAATAAAACTCTTGTAGACCAGGTCGATCCAAAGACCGCAGATCAAGGTCAGGCAGATGCAAAGAAATTAGGTCAAGGTCAGGCAGATAAGAAGACATTAGGTAAAGGTCAGGCAGATCCGAGAGAAGCGGGAAAGGAGGAAGTATCAGCAGAGGTTAGTCCTGTTGGTCAGACTGCTGGTAAGACAGTAGAAATGAGCAAATCCAAGGTTAGCACCAAACCTAAAATCTCCAATCAGACCACAGCTAGGCCCAACAAGCAGATGGCTGGCCAGCAGTCAGCTAAAGACAAAGATGATAATGATGTCTATGATGATGAAGATGATAAAAAGACAGGTGGAAAGGGTGACGACAAAAAGATGGAGGTAGATGTAGTATAGGATATGGAGGGGTGCAAGCTAGCAGGAACATCAGAACTAGGATAGTTTTAGCAAACAGAACAGAATTTGAAGATGCATGTAAATAATCCCTTTTCCCTAAAGCCTTACAACCTATCCCATCATACCTTTTATAGAAGAATGATTTCTACACAAATAATAACAGACAATTTCAATGGACTACACAACAGTCGGTGTATTAAGGTTTATACACCCAGAAAATTATAAAAAAAAGAATCCCAGTTTTAAGAATACAGATTTTCAGGTTTTCTGTTAGTAGCTTGTAGAGCTAGTATATATATATATGTATACCAACTCAATCTAAGGTGACAGTAATGTATGGGACCTGCATGTCTCCAGTAATATCAGATGCATGCCCATATAGACCATATTTATTTTTTTAAATACCAGTAATAGAGTGTATATTTTTGTGGGATATGATACATATGCACCATTACATGCTTGCCTTGCTTACTCTGTTGTAGAAATACACATGTACTTATCCTCTCTGAGAAGGTACTTAAGGTTGCAGAATGACCTCCCCACCTTATAGTTGTGTTGGTTTTCTGATACCTTCATTGTTTTCTACAATAGGTTATAGGATGGTAATCCCTACCTGAGGTGGTCTAGGTAATGTGAATGGTAATCCCTACCTGAGATTGTTAAGATAATTGAATAATAATCTTTATCTGAGATGGTACTAGATAACTGGAATGGTAATCCTTATCTGAGATGGTCTAGATAATTGAATGGTAATCCCTACCTGAGATGGTCTAGGTAATTGAATGGTAATCTTTATCTGAGATGGTCTAGATAATTGAATGGTAATCTTTATCTGAGATGGTCTAGATAATTGAATGGTAATCCTGATAAGATGGTCTTAGATAATTGAATGGTAATCCTATCTGAGATGGTCTAGATAATTGAATGGTAATCCTTATCTTAGATAGTCTTAGATAATTGAATGGTTATATTTATCTGAGATGGTCTAGATTATTGAATGGTAATCGTTATCTGTGATGATCTTAGATAATTAAATAGTAATCCTTATCTTAGATGTTCTAGATTATTGAATGGTAATTCCTATCTGAGATGGTTCTAGATAATTGAATGGTTGTATTTATCTGAGATGGTCCTAGATAATTTAATGATAATCCTTATCTGCGATGATACTAGATATTGAATGGTAATCTTAATATCGGAGATGGTATGAGATAATTGAATGGCAATCCTTCTCTGAGATGGTTCTAGATATTAAGCAATAATTCCTGGCTGACATGGTGATAGATTATAAAATGATTAGGTACCCTTATCTGAAATGGAATTATATTATAATTTAATAATCCTGAAGCTTTCTGAGATAGTTCTTGATTATAAAATTATTACCCCTTTCTGATAAAATACTAGATTATAGAATGGTTATCCTAGCTAATGTACCCTGGTACGTGTCATAATTTGATGCATGAACCAATTTTTTGTTTGAACTGTGTTGCATTGGATTACTTTTTAGCTCTGCTACAAGTACATACCCTGTAGACTCTACTTAATCAGTAATACAAAATAGTAATAATAATAACAATTTGAGGTTCTTATATATACCGCTTTATCACAACCTAGTTCGTAGGTCGTCTCAAAGCGGTTCACAAATTATCATCCATGGTTATAGGGCTTTTGCATCCAGCCAATATCTTTCTCAACTCCCTGAGGAGCATACAGCCGGTGCTGCCATTTCGACGCTCACAGCTAGCATTCAACACGTCCAGCACTGCCCAACCACATACTCATTTACAGCTGAGTAGACTGGAACTAGCGGAGTAAAATATCTTGCTCAAGGATACAACACAGTGCTGTAATGTGACTGGAACCCCCAACCCTTTCGGTCACGAGCCCGGCATCCTACCACTAGACTACCCTGTCTCCTAGTAGTGTAGATATAGGTTGTGTTAGAGTTTTAAAATTTTGTTAAACAAATGCACACATCCTTGGCCCCAGGTGAGGTTCAAGACCTATGTGGGGCAGTCACCAGGTGCTGGGGTAGGTCATGGTTTTTCTCTGTGAACTCCAGATTTCCGCCACCACCCAAACCTAGCACATCCTTTTAATGACCATATAGCTGTTGATAGGATGTATAGCACAAACAAACCAAACCATGCAAGCCCTAGGTGAAAAGTCACACTTATGCTCATTTATATAGGTATGTATTATGTAAACAATCATAAGTTTGATTTTGGGGGGTTTAGAATTATTTATACATGAGTGCGATACATTTTATGATGTGTAATTAAACAATTTGCAGTTAAAACCGACTTGTAATGGTGAGAACACCTGTTCTATAAGTATACAGATGCCTCTTATTCATGATCAGGTACATATAGTTAAATATACTACAAGGAGGACAGGTATATGAAAATAAAGAAGATTTTTGACATAATTATCCTCCATAAACCTTTGATCTATTATTATCCACCTGCAACATAATGAACACCACAATATGTAGGGATCAAATCGACATTCAGGGGTATCACATCACAGAAGAAAATCTCTGGTAAAAAGTATTGAATAATGCCCCCTCCCCCCTAGGAACTTGTGATAATGTTATAATATTCAACATATGGGTACTTGTAAGTTTCAGAATCTTTTGATAAAAATGTCAGTTTAAAATAGTTGATAAAAAATCAGTATTTAAATTGATGCATTCTATATAAAACAAAAAAATCTGCCAATTAGTCATATGTGGCATGTTGTATTTCAATTTTGTTTGATCAGAAATGAATGATAATGTTCACTTTTGATATAATGAGAGATTTATCTCAATTAAGAATATAACATCATTATTATAATTTATTATGAATCAATATAAATGTTAATGCTGTAAGCATGAATTGTTAATAAGAAAATTGAAGTCGATAGTGAATGATTTTATGTTATGTAGTAAAACATAATTGCTGTAGTAGTCATGTGTATGCATGGCAGTTTTATGAAGCTTAATCCCCAGAACAGGGACATATTAATAAATTAATATATATTACTCTCGAGTAGCATACTTTATGAAATGCAGTACCAAATATATGACCAGTCAATGCCAATTAAATATCACAGACACACACTACATTAACTGCACTTGTCTTACCTGAGGAGATATCTTGATGACAAAAACAGCATTATAGCCTTACAACAAAATATAATACCTCGTTTACACTTTCCTTACATCTGGATTTATAAAACAAATAATAGGAAAAATTCTGCATACTATTATGAATCTTCAAGTTTACTCGCTAACTGTTATTGCACTGTGTATAAAGCTGTGCTAAGCATGTATTTTGTAGTCTTGGGGTAGGAAACATGACAGCTTCTGACAATCTGTTCAGCAACTGTTTGCAGTTCTAGTGTATGTTAGCTTGCATCCCTATATTGCATGTATCCTCATGTATTACATATTTATTGAAGTTACTATATAATGGTAACAGAAGTTATAAAGTTCAAAAGACTGAAAATGAGATTGAATCCAAATTAAACATGTTATGTTAAACATCTCATTGTAGCTTCTGTTCTTCAGTTTTCTTCAAAAACCGTAATTTGCATGTTTTATTTCCAACAAAATTCATCTTATTGTCTCTTATTATGCTTTACTAGGGCCTGGCTGTTCAAAGTGTAATTTAAAAAGCTTAAGGAAAGTTAAACATTTATATACCATAGTATTAACAAACATATTAAAATGAAATGTACAGGACTTAAGACAGTCGTCAAAAGTCAAAAAGAAAAGAACCAAAAAATATAATGTTGTTAAAATTTGCTTTACAGTGACTCTAACCAAACTTTGAACAACAAGACTCTGGTGTTTAGTTCATCTTTCATCTGCATGTTTCCTTCCGGATTTTATATCCCAAGCAATACCAGTTTTTTTCCTGGATTTCTGCTACCTCAAAATATATAGCTTAATCTTGCTACAAATGTAATGGGGTAAACATTCTATAAGTGCATATCTATATGTTCCAGGCACATGCATAATGTTAGAGACATATTCTGAACAATTAAAGTTTGTTATCACAAAAAATTAAGGGAAATTTGAGGATGAATTATATGTTGTCACAAGATGTGTGATACACTGGCGATGATTTCTGGATTAGAGTACATTTCACTTAGCTTAACGTCATGCATCAGGCGGGCAGACGGGCACACATTAGTTTCCGCTCAATAACTTGAGTAATTTTGAATGGATTAAACCTGGTAGGATGGTTCATTGCTATGAAAGCTCGGACAAGTTCGATAACCAAAATTATTTGCCAATTATTTACGGAGTTATGGCCCTTTGTAGAATTGCCGAAGCACTTTCCGCTCTAAAACTTGAATAATTTTGAATGGATTAATTTCAAACTTGGTAGGAAGGTTCATTGCCATGAAAGCTCGGGACAAGTTTGATAACCAAAATTATTTGCCAGTTATTTATGCATTTATGGCCCTTTGTAGAATTGACGGAAACAGTTTCCACTCAATAGCTTCAGTAATTTTGAATGGATTCATTTCAAACTTGGTAGGAAGGTTAATTTCTATGAAAGCTTGCACAAGTTCAAAACCATTATCCGGCTGTTATTAAGGGAGTTATGGCCCTTTATAGAATTGAAGTAACACTTTCCGCTCAATAATTTGAGAAATTTGAATGGATTAATTTCAAATTTCAGCCATAATTCTGGTGACATTCTGGCAATATGAAATGTGTGCCAGAGCATCACCAGAATGTCACCACTAGTGGTGATATTCTGTCAAACTGTTTTGTGCGCCGTGATATATATCGCCGCGATATCACTGCTAACTTTCTATTTCTGTAAGAGTAACCACTTTTAGCAAAAAAATGCAACATCCTTTATTAGAGGGTCGAGGAGACTCCTGCAGTTTGACCATAAATTACAAAACTTGTTCTTAAAATGCTCATTCAAATCTCAGGAAAAGCATAAGAGACCTAGCATATGTTTACAGTTAGTATTAAGGCTTGTTGGAGTTATTCTGATATTTAAAAAGGGTGAAATAAATAACATGCTGCAGACACATTTCACGTGCTTGCAGGTTGGAGATAAGGAGTGAGGGAGACCTCCTTTATTGGATTTGTCCGAGGTCAAAACAGGTTTATAAAATTATAAATACCACTATATCCCCCTTGTAATGCCATAGCTGGATCTATAATGTTTGACAACATCCTTATATATACATGAAAATGAACTCGCCTTGCTATAACAAAAAATGTCAAATTGTTTTCATAGAGTACTTGATAAATCTCATGATTTGAAACAAACTAAATTACTTGCCATATTGTGTTTTATGAAAATAAATTATCCTGTTACACAAATGTGACATTAAGTGAAATTTGTTTTACCCCTATCACTTTACTAACTCGCCATTACATGGCAAGTCATAAATACACATTACTGTGAAATCTTTTGTTTGTACTTAAACATAACAATATATTATAATTAGAGTATTTGTTAGAAGATCATTTTTTTAAGGAAAACTGGCTTAAACATCTTTTTTCTCACAAGAGGTGAAACATTGAAAGAGGTGTGCTTAATCTGTGGAATAAAAATTAACCATCTAGTCTGAAGTATCAAATGTGTAGTTTCCTTTTATCTAATTTCAGCTAAATTTCATCTTTTGACATCTTTTCCATCTATGAAACATGATATACTTTTCTCCCAAAACAGTAAACATTCCTCTTCGTTTGATGTCCTAGTCACAACCTTTCATGGAATTCATGGATAAGAGAGATCATGAAATAATGAAAGTAACTTCCGTACAAAAATAACAGATTTCACAGTACACTGTATTTAACTTCACAACTGACTGTTGAATCTAACATTACACATTTTGACACTGTATGTAACAAATAATGATGCAACTTCTGGCATATATATATCATGCATTTATTTTAGCAGTCCAGTTTAAGTATTGCATATACACTTAGAATAATTAAAATTGAAGTTTTGTTGTTAATTTCTGGAAAGGATCAATGTTAAAGCTAGATCATAATAAAACCAAAAATATTCTTGCAAGATAAATTTTCACACTAAAATGAAACATAGAAACAATTGATCCAATCAAATTTGAATAGAATGATATATATATATATATATGTGTTGATGCTGGTACTACACGGCACCATGTTGTAGATAGTTGTTGATATGCCACATATACACACTGTTCATCTGTTTTCTCAGGACGACTATGAAGATGACCCAGACGTTGGAGACGAGAGGTTGAAGTTTATTCCTGTGAGTATTCACACAGTGATAAAACAGATATATTTCACAACTATTTATGTGTTTAAAAATATGGATCTTATATTGTTATATTATTAGTGTATCATGCATGGTTTTAATGTGATTGTTGTCAGTACACATTACTAAGTTAACAAATTGAGAGATCATTAGATGTCAGTTGTGTAATGTCTTAGCCTAATCCATTCTTACAGCCACCTTGTCTGTTGTCAGATGATTTAGATGTTTTAACACAATCATTCTCAACCCCTATCATCTGTCATTAATTGTGTAGGATGGTCTAACTAACCTTAGCCTCCATTGTCTGTCATGAGTTGTGGAGGATAAGGGTGCTTGATAGCTTTCCCATTATCACCCACAATACATCTCATATACCAAGGGGAGGTAATGATAAGTCTGGCAGATGATATTTATCTATAAACCTTCATTATGTTCTTCTTATCTATTTTGATTGCTCAGACTAGTACTGCCGTCTCTTTTATTTGTGACACAATGAAAGTAACATTCGCATGATTTCAATTACAATATCATTGAGATTCCAGAGAGCTGAATTGAAATCCTTTTCATTAGTCTTTACAATGACAGTCAAATGGTGGGGGACATTCTGTCTGACATAACTATAAAATACTTCAAATAAATTAAATAGTAATGTGTTCGTCCAGATCACTTTAAAGTTCTATAATTGTGTTGTATTTGTCATATAATTCTCTATACATGTATACAACACTCGTATCAATGGATATATTGTAGAAAGGCAAGTTTTAGTCCTAGTCCCTTACGCTCAGTTTATATTTCACAATACACTCTTAGATGACAATAGAAATCTGATAAAGTTATGAATATACCATGGTTATTTCAGTTCCTCCTTTTGTTTTAAATTTCAGGGAAATGAGAAGGAGGTGAAGGCAGCAGATGATAGCATAGACACCCTAGAAAAGAAGCTGAAGAATCAGGATCAGCAGAAGTAAACCTGCTGTTCTACACAACAAAATACTTCAACATCCTGATTGTGGTGAAACTAATGTGATATTTCAACATGTGAAAGAGAAATATTCATGATAAAGCTAAGGGGAATTATTTCTTTACTAATCAAAAATATCCAATGATGTATCTCAGTTTCAGTAAATTTGTGTTTAAAACTATTACAGATCCTGATGATATTGTGTAAATGTCACAAAACGTGTGTGTCATATTCTACAATAGTTAAGCTACATTGGCTCTAGCAGAATAATGTCAATTTTAAGTTAGCCCCTTAAAATCTTGCATTTTAAAAAGAATCTCTTAAATGTATTAAGACACACAATATGAATATAATAAACAAATAAAATATGATTGCAGGTTGGTCTTGGTTTGGATATAGTAATACTTGTGATGGTGCTGTATGCATTATTGTATGTGATATTACTATTTTTTAAACGGTTAATCCATCTTTTGGATTAAACATGTTTACTTTAAATGAGAGTGAAGTTCTTATAATATAGGCCTAGCTAACAAGTGTCTGTATATTTCATCTCTCGATCACTACCCTCAATATTCGGTCTAGCTTTTAGTTTTAATGCTGTGATATAAATGAATGCTTGTGGCTGCGGAAAAGAAACTTAACAATTAATTTCTGTTTCTCTTTTTTTTTTACGGAACTTACAGTATATAAGCATGGAAAGTACTTTCATGCTAGCTATAAATATCTGATAACATCGCATAATTATTTTTACAATATGTTGTTTCTCATGTACTTGTTTTTTGTTCTTTGTTTTAAAGTAGCAATATGTGTGTAAATGTATCAGATTGTTAAGTGATCGTGACCTTGCCAAGATAATTTAATGGATGAAAAATGTCAAAGCAATGAATTGTGTCTGATCAGAGATCACACTAATGATGTGCTATATACATTTACATTGAGGGTTTATATAGTTGGAGTTATAAATGTACATTCTTTCAGCACTGTATAATTATGTTATTCATATTGTGGGTATTGTACCTATGAAAAAGGTATTTGTAGGATATTTTTGTGTTAATATTTACTATCTAATATTGAATCTTAACTGAAAGATTTATGCACAAGAATAAGCCTTCTGCTAGTAGCTTTCTTGTTTTCTTTTGATTTATTTTATTTGTGTTTTTGATTAACTGTTTTGAAACCGTGTTGTGAATACCCTGGGTTTTACACTATTATTGAAGAGTTTCATGTCCAATACTAATTATCAATTTGTGATCATGTAAATTGAAAATGTTTAGTCCAGTACAATTGGAAATAAAAAAAAATAGTCAGTGACAGACAGAAATTTAAATTAAGCTATACGGCATCAACTCAGATTTTATATCCAAGTCTGCTACTAAATCCAATGAATCATATATCGTATGATGATGTAACAGGATGGTGTAGTGTGGTTTAATTGGTATAGATCGTAGTTTCATGTTGTCAGTGTTATGGGTGGTTAAAAAAATAATGGCTGTACATGTTTATATGAAGACTACTGATGGGCAATCGGTTTCAAATCATAATTGATAATCGGTTTGTAATCGGAAGTAAATCGGTTTATAATTTTATGGGCTGAATACCCGAATAAAGTAAGAACACTACCATTACACCAATAGACAGAGTTGTTCACTAAACATTAGGTTAACTTCTTTTATAATGAATGGATATCAAGCAACTTTTATGCAGT
>JAUMHH010210570.1:0-12778 GCA_032359455.1 Chlamys rubida | reverse complement strand
TATGAAGTTTGAAATGAATCTATTCAAAATTACTGAAGTTATTGAGCGGAAACTGTTTCGGCAATTCTACAAAGGGCAATAACTGTGTAAATAACTGGCAAATAATTTTGGTTATCGAACTTGTCCGAGCTTTTATGGCAATGAACCTTCCTACGAAGTTTAAAATAATCCATTCAAAATTACTCAAGTTATTGAGCGGAAATTGTTTTGGCAATTCTACAAAGGGCCATAACTCCGTAAACAACTGGCAAATAACTTTGGTGATCAAATTTGTCCGAGCTCTCATGGCAATGCACCTTCCTACCAAGTTTGAAATGAATCCGTTCAAAATTTATGTGTGCCCGCCCGAACGCCCGAACGCCCGACCGCATGAAAACATAATACGTACCGTCATTCGACGGGCGTATAAAAAGCATTCCTATTTTGGTTTAATTATTCCTTATTTCCTTCGCCTTATTGGATCACATTAAAAGACTTATGATGTCTTCGATTTCATAGCAATCTGCCCTTCTTTCCAGGTCCGGGCCCGTATTCATGAAACCGTTTTCATGCTCAAAGACAGATTATGAGCTCAATAATATGTACGAAAGTTAAGCCGAATACTTTTTTCCGTGTTAACCGTGTCACAGGATTTAAGCGAGTCGGCTTGAGCACAAAATTCATGCTTGAGCATGGGATCGGTTTCATGAATACGGACCAACCTTGCTAGCAATTATAGCGAAGAGAAGCCAATATTTGAAAAAATACAAATATCGATAATACTTTCAGTGATTTACTTACTTTTCAGGTTAGGAAAGACAATGTTTTATATTTGTAACGTGCAAATTCTCTAGAAATTTATGATGTACATCACGTTTTGAAATTAGGTTAAGCCTCTCTAAAATCGATGTTGTTAGCCAACATATGTTAAAAGCAACACCAAGCACGCTATGTTATCCCATGATGATAGTCTTTCGTACGTTCCTTCACATGGTAAATGTCCCCAAGTGGGGAACTTGCTAAGATAAATTATAATGCCTTTGATACAATAGGGAAATAGGCGTTCTGTGTCAAATTATCGCCGTTTGTCGGCGCTATTTACTGTTGGAAGGGTTTTTTAAAGACACATTTAAAACCAAATCCATATTTTCTTTATAAGAATATATGAGATTTTTACAAGACCAGTATGGGATTAAATATGCCGGAAAATTCAACATTTTACGAACCCTTATCACAAAAATTCTCGCAAAAACAATTTAAAAAGGAAGCACGCATAGTTACATGTAGTAGTTTTATGTATATGGCATAAGGGTCTCATAATTATTTTGACATGATATGAAATATCTGGAGGGAGGGGACGGGGGGAGGGGGTACTGAATTGGTTTACAAACTACATATACTTTTGTGATAGGCTCAAACAAATGTTTTTGTTTTCCAATTCTCTTTTTGATACAAGAATGAAAAAGTTAGATTATCCAGAAGTTCTAATATAGGACCCCTTTTAATTTTAGTATACATTAACGCCATATCTGACGTATTGCGTTGCGCTTTTAGAATTTTTTATTTGCTATTACGCATACCCACTTCCTGTCGCGAAATAGATGTTACTCTTAGCAATAATGCAAATTTCAGAATGCGCACAGCATCGAGACCAGCAGAAATTTTAGAACGTAATCTTAAATGCGTGTTATTTTTTAAATAAACACTATATATTGTCCATTAACATACGTTTGTAAATTTGGTAGGGAAACAAGAGGTACATGTAGAGCGCGTTGATGTTATTGGAACAACTTGTGCCCGATCGCCTCTCATTGTTCTCGGCAATTCAATTTGTGAAAACTATCTTTTTAGTATAAATGTTTTGTATACTTTTTG
The DNA here is from genome assembly GCA_032359455.1 of Chlamys rubida. Taxonomy (NCBI): domain Eukaryota; kingdom Metazoa; phylum Mollusca; class Bivalvia; order Pectinida; family Pectinidae; genus Chlamys; species Chlamys rubida. The sequence continues at coordinate 10,924 of JAUMHH010210570.1, read as the reverse complement.
TATCTACGACTTATCTACGACTTTATAACGGTCTTATCTGTATTCAAATACATGCGTTGGTGCAGGCTACAGACAAACTAAAATCTGTATGATGAAGAAAAAGCGATGTTGCTCACTTTGACAAAGCTGTTTCAACGCAGACATGGCGCTAGTCTGTTCCTGACTCATTAGATCCTATGAATATTTTATAATATAATACCTTATTTCAGCAAATTTTAAATACCTCCAAATTATGGTGCTCTATTTTTGAGACTATAATTCTAATTTACTTTGTTTTAATCAATTTGACTAAATCATTCTGCAATATTAAATATGAACTGACACGAGCATCGCATAATATTAATCAGTGTCGGTGTTGCTGGTTTTAAAACAATGACTTTACCATCGGTCATAGCTACCAGGACGGAACAAACTGTCTCACATATTTCTATTTAGTATAAAACTCCGATAATAATTCAATAAACACAGAAGATAATGTGATTTCGGTCATGCGGCCCTGCGCGTGGCAGATCGATGGTTATATCACTACAAACGTATTGGGGCGCCACCTACCAGCTGTCTTCACAGTTAGAATGAGGCAATTGCCATCATGGTCAAATCTATATTCTGTAATTCCACTAAAGGTCAAAGTTCTATTGTTTATTGGCAGAAAAGCTTTTTGTCTCCGTCTTTTTTATTTTGGACATTGATATCAATTTACGAAAGTGGCCAAATCTCGTCGACACGGCGAGAGGTTAGCGGTTCTTTGATTTCCTTTACGAAATAAAAATCAACAGTACAGCTGACTTCACATGCTGTGAAGCATCGATGATTATTAATGAAAAGAATTTCCGACGTGTGGATACAGAAACTCGAATTCCAATCTTTGTTACATTTCCTTGTTTACTGCGGAGTCGGTGGTTCTTAAAATGCAATAAAAGATTTAAACTTCTTAAATAAAAAGTGCGAGATTCCAAATAATGTCATTTTACGGAGACGTAGTATTTGCCGAACTAAATAACATTTTCGAAGGATACATATATAGGCTATGCACATACAAAAATCGAGTTGGTATTTACCGAACTCTGTCAATGTAAAACCCCATCAGTGCAAATCCATTTACATAACCTGATTACCGAAATTGAAGGCTACATGCTTAAACGTAAGAAACTAGTAGTATGGAAATTCCTGTAGTGTGTGATCCAGCTGGCATTTGGGTACAGACCAAGTTCCCGTTTTCACGAAACCGTTTTAAGGCTCCCATTCAGACTCTGTGCTTAAGCAAAACGTCTTATTCGGGCGATAAATTACTGAAAAAGAAAATGTTGTCAATGATTTAGAATATTTGTGTAGTGACTTAAAAAGTGAATAGCGCTTTCAATGTTTTAACTTGACCACATGATTTAATCGAGTTTCAAGAAAGCTGAAATGAGTATTAAAATCCATGGTTTATCATAGGAACGGTTTCATAATGCAGACCCATGAAACCATGCCCATGCTCAAGTATGCATTCTGTGCTCTAAGCACCTTTTTTGTACATTATAACTGCTGCAATCATGCGACACAGTCATTTAGTAAAGTGGAATAAGTGAAAACGGTGTTTGGCCAAAATTATTCCACATCAAAACAAAAAGTTTTGCATGCGCAATAGCAGTTTCGTGAGTACGGGCCTGAAGATGTACCAAAAATCCAGCTTGATTTTGTACTGCAATAATTCCCTTGCCACTAATCTCTTATCTTTATAAGCTTATCGCTTGAACAAAATGACTTTTGAAAAATCATTATCAGTTGAAAAAACAAATTTGGCTTGGTCACATAATTAGATTTTGAGCACGAGAACAGCTTGATGAACACAGATCAACGAGTAATGTTAACTTTGCTGCACTGTACTGAATAAATCTGGTAACTGATCATGAATTTTTTCGGTACATGCCTATTTCTGTAATATCTCTCTTATTGATGACACGGAGATACATTTATAGCGATCTCCTATGCCCGGGAATTGTTCAAATATAGCATCGCTGACAAAATGATTTAAATAGTGATGAAGATAAGATAATTTGTTTTTATTAATTATCAGACTCAAATTCATCTCAACTAAGTTTAGACAATCGTCGCCATTCCTTATGGAACTCATGTTTGTGGCGTCGGTCATGGCTCTGTATAACTGTGCGGCATGGCGTCCTACATCCAGACATTCCACACAGTAAGCATCTGCTACGTAGCAAAATCTTTATGTTTTTGTCTCAGCATATGTCCGACCAATTTCCAAAGTATTCCCGATGTCATTTTAATCGATCGTACTCTAATAGGATAGGAAAGAAAAATGCACGGCCAGACTAGGATTCGAACCCAGGACCCTCCGAACTCTTAGACGGGCGCTCTACCAAGTCGCCGACGATCGACCTAGTCCAGTTCCGCTCCTGAATACATCACTATTTACAACCCAATTTGGGTATCTCCTTACTAAGCACTCACCCAATGCTTGAAACAAGGGTTGACAAGCTCGCCAATTATGTAACAGAAGAAAGAGAAATGCACGGCCAAACCAAGATTCGGAACCGGGACCCAACAATTGAGCTACCTGGTCGCCGATGGTCAACCCAGCCCAATTCCGCTGCAACGCCATTATGTGCATTTTACCATTGAGACACTAGATGATTGAGCACGTGCTCTTTTAAGATATTCTGTAATCCCTGCCATCTTGAGACAACATGGCATCGGTCCAACGATGTTTTGTACCGATAATCATATTTTATTTGGAAAGGTAATATGTTGCCTCAATCAACAGAATTCACTTCCGGCCGGATATTTAGCATATTAAAGAAAAACAATATCCTGCATGATAAAGTAAAAACAAATTTTCCTGGTTAAAGAAAAATACTGATATTAGCCAGGGATCGGTACTCTTACACCTTTTACCTTTCATATAATATATGAATACGACGGAATTTTTGTTGCTTAATATCAAGGAAAAGAGTAATTGGAATGTACACGCTTATAGATTGTCACATTTGCTGAGACCTGTAAGTTTTATTAATCTGCTAGAGATGAGAAAAGTATTCTCATGAAAAACCTTGAAATCACGGAGATAAATTATTTCTCAGTTTCATACAAGGATAGCTCGTCAATCATATTAACTCGACTAAATCCCATATGGCACTTCCCAGCGAAGTCGTGACAGCACCTACCAAATTCTTTGTCAACGGCAGATGTCAACAAATGCAGGTTGTACGCCGAGTCGCCCTACTTAAAGTCATTTTAGTAGGAAGCAATCAAAAATTAAAGTCTTTTCCGCCAGCTGCCCCCGTGGACATTTACGCTAATAGTGAAGTTCCATTCCTCAAAACAATGCTGTACATTATTTATTTAAATACGGTTTTGTTACGACGGACTATTTCCCTGTGAGCAGCGCCTTTACATTGATAGTAGAGATCCCATTGCAAAACAAAAAACAGCCTCGCATCGCTCTTATCTCATTCCGGTTGTTAATTAGTAACACTTACCCAAACTAATCAATAATCGAGGAAAATCGATTAAAATATAACGTTGGCTTGTACACCATAGTAAGATAATATGTATTTATGTAATGAAATTTTAAACGTATGTTCTTTAAATTGATAGTAAAGATCCGCCTCAGCAAAATGACTTGTTCTTATATGTTTAGGTAATCTTATTTAAGAAAAGCTCATTCCAGTGTCGTCCCTCATCATAGATATTCTCATAATAACCATATGATATATAGAATTAAACATGATAATACAAATACAATGTTTGTTTTTTATTTCAAATGTCCCATCGTTGAAATTAAGAAACGTTAACCAAACCATAATTAATCATTTAGTCAGAAACAAAATATGAAAATGACGATACATGTATATGTAGATTTAAGCCAGCTTAGTGATAACCTGTGTGTCTGCTATGTCGATAAATACTCGACATCTTCACCCTATAGCAGACACAATGATAAATACGATTTAGTACTTTAAAAGTGAACATTTTCGTTGTGTGGAAATGGCCGCGTTTTTCGCGTTGCGTAAATTAGCGCAAACGTATCTACATTATGTATATTTGGAGATTATACAAATAATAGACAAATGCTAATGCAGAAAAATCTGCATTGCAATCTGTTTAAAGAGTCAAAATGCGAATATTTCTACTGTTTTACAGTATTAGTAGTACCTTATAATAACAGAGCTACCTACCTACCTTCCTACCTACCTTATGGTTTCAAATATAACTAGAAATTGTCCAATCATCTGTTAAAAGAATATCAAAATCTTGGCATATTTTGACAAATTAAGGAAATTAAGGAAAGTGATACCATCACCATTCCCACCTGTGCAAGACGCATTGTATGCATTCATGCATATCATGGAAAATTACTAAATATTGTGCATACGCAAGAAGTTGTATAGCTGCATTCCAGTCTAAGGATCACACCTAAAGACCCTGATGCTGTTACACCTGTGAAACGATAGTTTATTGCATTGAACCCATGTCCTTTCAAATTGACAAGACCAATTAAACTGTTCAACACTAAAATACTGCCAGAAATACTAAATGCTTTATGGGGCTTGTGAAAAACTCTAGAATACAGCCATATATTATACGATAAAGGTGACATTCCCCAACAGTTGCTTTATCAATATATTTTGCTAGCCGCTGTAAGGATAGCTCCATGGGAACCATTTCACTTTTTAACACCATTAAAAGTCACTGTCATGGAGTTGTCGGCATCAAGTGTCACCAAATTCACTTAAAATGTTAGGTACCTACTGACATAATATTATGATTATAAGTTTTTAACATATTTGACCCCTGTGACCTTGAGAGTTGGTCAAGGTCATTTTAATGAGGAAACGTTATAGCATTCCATCCCAGGTACCTACTGGCATAATATTATGACCCTGGGCCTTATTGAACTTGAGAAGAAGATTGTTAAAGTTTTTAACATATTTGACCCCTGTGACCTTGAAAGTAGGTCGATGTAATTTTAATGAGGAAACTTTATAGCACTCCATCCCAGGAACCTACTGGCCAAATACCATGACCCTAGGCCTCCAAGTTCTTCAGAAGAAGTCGCTCAAAGAAAAGGTTGACGGACAGACGGACGGACGGACGGACGGACGGACGGACGGACGACGGACGCCGCAGTACGGCATAAGCTCACATGGCCCTTTCCAGGTCCGGGCCCGTATTCATGTTTAAAGACAGATTATGAGCTCAATAATATGTACGAAAGTTAATCGGAATACTTTTTTCCGTGTTAACCGTGTCACAGGATTTAAGCGAGTTACAAGATTGTCGGCTTTATCACAGAATGCATGCTTGAGCATGGGAACGGTTTCATAAATACGGACCGACCTTGCTAGCAATTATAGCGAAGAGAAGCCAATATTTGAAAAAAATACAAATATTGACAATACTTTCAGTGATTTACTTACTTTTCAGGTTAGGAAAGACAATGTTTTATATTTGTAACGTGTAAATTCTCTAGAAATTTATGATGTACATCACGTTTTGAAATTAGGTTAAGTCTCTCTAAAATCGATGTTGTTAGCCAACATACGTTATAAGTCACACGTAACACGCTATGCTATCCCATGATGAAAGTCTTTCGTGCGTTCCTTCACATGGTAAATGTCCCCAAGTGGGGAACTTGCTAAGATACAATGTAATGCCTTTGATAAAATAGGGAAATAGGCGTTCTGTGTCAAATTATCGACGTTTGTCGGCGCTCTCTACTGTCGGAAGGGTTTTACATTTAAAACCAAATTCACATTTTCTTTTATAAGATTATTATATGAGATTTTTTCAAGGACCAGTATGGGATAAAATATGCCGGGAAGTTCAACCTTTTCCAAAAAATTCTCGCAAAAAGTTTAACATTTGAAAAGGGAAGCACGCATGGTTACATGGAGTGTTTTGTGAAATCTCGAACGTTTTTTATGTATATGGCATAATGGTCTCATACATATTTCGACATGATATGGAATATCTGGGGGGAGGGGATACTGAATTGGTTTACAAACTACACATACCTTCGTAATAGGCGCAAATAAATGTTTGTATTAAAATTTTCTTTTTTATACAAATATGATGAAAACGTCAGATTTCCCCGAAGTTCTAATATAGGACCCCTTATAATTTTAGTATACATTAACGCCATATCTGACGTATTACGTTGCGCTTTTAGACTTTTTTTGTTTATTTTTTTTTATTTGCTATTACGCATACCCACTTCCTGTCATGAAATAGATGCTACTCTTAGCAATAATGCAAATTTCAGAATGCGCACAGCATCGAGACCAGCAGTAAGTTTAGAAGGTAATCTTAAATGCGTGTTAATTATGAAATAAACACTATATATGTCCATTAACATACGTTTGTAAATTTGGTAGGGAAACAAGAGGTAGAGCGAGTTGATGTTATTGGAACAACTTGTGCCCGATCGCCTCTCATTGTTCTCGGCAATTCAATTTGTGAAAACTATCTTTTTAGTATAAATGTTTTGTATACTTTTTGTATCTACGACTTATCTACGACTTTATAACGGTCTTATCTGTATTCAAATACATGCGTTGGTGCAGGCTACAGACAAACTAAAATCTGTATGATGAAGAAAAAGCGATGTTGCTCACTTTGACAAAGCTGTTTCAACGCAGACATGGCGCTAGTCTGTTCCTGACTCATTAGATCCTATGAATATTTTATAATATAATACCTTATTTCAGCAAATTTTAAATACCTCCAAATTATGGTGCTCTATTTTTGAGACTATAATTCTAATTTACTTTGTTTTAATCAATTTGACTAAATCATTCTGCAATATTAAATATGAACTGACACGAGCATCGCATAATATTAATCAGTGTCGGTGTTGCTGGTTTTAAAACAATGACTTTACCATCGGTCATAGCTACCAGGACGGAACAAACTGTCTCACATATTTCTATTTAGTATAAAACTCCGATAATAATTCAATAAACACAGAAGATAATGTGATTTCGGTCATGCGGCCCTGCGCGTGGCAGATCGATGGTTATATCACTACAAACGTATTGGGGCGCCACCTACCAGCTGTCTTCACAGTTAGAATGAGGCAATTGCCATCATGGTCAAATCTATATTCTGTAATTCCACTAAAGGTCAAAGTTCTATTGTTTATTGGCAGAAAAGCTTTTTGTCTCCGTCTTTTTTATTTTGGACATTGATATCAATTTACGAAAGTGGCCAAATCTCGTCGACACGGCGAGAGGTTAGCGGTTCTTTGATTTCCTTTACGAAATAAAAATCAACAGTACAGCTGACTTCACATGCTGTGAAGCATCGATGATTATTAATGAAAAGAATTTCCGACGTGTGGATACAGAAACTCGAATTCCAATCTTTGTTACATTTCCTTGTTTACTGCGGAGTCGGTGGTTCTTAAAATGCAATAAAAGATTTAAACTTCTTAAATAAAAAGTGCGAGATTCCAAATAATGTCATTTTACGGAGACGTAGTATTTGCCGAACTAAATAACATTTTCGAAGGATACATATATAGGCTATGCACATACAAAAATCGAGTTGGTATTTACCGAACTCTGTCAATGTAAAACCCCATCAGTGCAAATCCATTTACATAACCTGATTACCGAAATTGAAGGCTACATGCTTAAACGTAAGAAACTAGTAGTATGGAAATTCCTGTAGTGTGTGATCCAGCTGGCATTTGGGTACAGACCAAGTTCCCGTTTTCACGAAACCGTTTTAAGGCTCCCATTCAGACTCTGTGCTTAAGCAAAACGTCTTATTCGGGCGATAAATTACTGAAAAAGAAAAGTTTGTCAATGATTTAGAATATTTGTGTAGTGACTTAAAAAGTGAATAGCGCTTCCAATGTTTTAACTTGACCACATGATTTAATCGGTTTTCAAGAAAGCTGAAATGAGCTTTAAAATCCATGATTTAACATAGGAACGGTTTCATAATGCAGGCACAGTACCTGTTTCCATGAAGCAATTCCCATGCTCAAGCATGAGATCTTTTTTGTACATTATAACTGTTGAAATCATGCGACACAATCAATTAGTAAAGTGTAAAAAGTAAAAACTTAATTTGGCGTAAAGTGTTCTCCAAAACTATTCCAAATCAAAAGCAAGACATTTTGTTTGCTCATAGAATTTGAACTAAAGCATGTGTTTCGTGAATACGGGCCTTAATCTGTACCAAAAATCCTGCTGCATTTCGTACTACAAGAATTCCCTTGCCACCAATCTCTTTATGTTCATGCGCTAATCGCTGAAAAAATAAAAGACTTTTTGAAGAATCATTATCATTTGAAAACAAGAATTTGGCTTAGGCACTTAGTCAGAGTTTGAACATGAGAATGTCTTCATGCACAGACGAAGGAGTATGGTCAATCAAGCTGCACTGTGCTTAATATGTCTGGTTATTATGTATTACTGATCTTACATGGCAGTTTTTGTAATATGATGTAACAGAATCATATATAATAAAAATATTTTCGAAGATTGGGTAGTTGCAAAGATGCAGATACAGATGCAAGTGATAAGGTTGTAGGGGAGTTCTGGTACACTGTGCCTTTGTTGGAGGTGGCAGGATTCATGCGGAAGAGAGAAAAAAAGTGTTAGACGTGATTAAAAAGAGGTAATGATATGACTAAAACAGGTTTGTACATGATAAAGGAAACGATGGTTGGAGTAGAATAAATGATGGGAAAGAGATAGAAGGGAAAGTATTGGGGGAGAGTACGAACAGTTCAATCATATACACACATATTTCTCTAACGATTATGTTACGCATTGGGATTGTTAAAATATGACAATATGATTCAAATAGTGATGTATGTCAGACAATAAGTATTTCTTATCTATCAGACTCAAAATCATCTCAATATATCTTAGAAAATCTTCGCCAAACCTTATGTAACACATGTTTGCGGCGTCAGTCATGGCTCTGTATGAATGATCTAATTTCTTTATTCAACTCTTCAGGCATTCTAGACAGTAAGTGCCCGTGTCTTAGCACATGTCCGACCAATTTCTAAAGTATTCTCAGTGTCATTTTAACCGTTCGTACTGTAATAGGAGAGGAAAGAGAAATGCACGGCCAGACGGGGGTTCGAACCCAGGAACCTACAAACGTTTTGACCCAGTCCAGTTCTGCTACAATCTTCCGTTCCCTTTCTAAGTATTTGTCCCCGAAGACAACAACTATTTACAAAACAGGTTCGGGTATCCCCTTGCCAAGCATTTACCCAGTACTTGAAACAAGGATTTGCAAGCTTGCCAATTTTGTAACAGGAAAATGAGTAATGCACGATCAAACCAAGATTCGAACCCGGGACCCTCAAAGCTGTAGACGGACACTCTACCAATTGAGATCCCTGGTCGCCGATCGAGACACTAGATGATCGTTCAAACACTTCGATGAACTGTAACATCACGAGCTCTTTTGAGATATTCTGAAACCCCTGCCATCTTAAGACCACATTGCATCGGTCCAACGATGTTTTGTACCGATAATAATATGTTATTTGGAAAGGTATTATGTTGCCTCAATCAACATAATTCACTTCCGGATATCTAGCATATTTAAGGAAAAAATATATCCTGCATGATAAATAAAGAATTACCTTGCTGGTTTAAGAAATAAAACTGACCCTGCTAGTTAACGAAAATGCATATCTTGCCTCCTGGCTGATACTAGCCTGGGATCTACAGCGTACACGTTTAACGCAATTTAATGACGACACAAGCACTGGATGGTGCTTTAGTCTCATTTCACTAATATATTTTATGAATACGACGGAACTGTGGTTGCTTAATATAAAAGAGAAGAGTAATTGAATGTACACGCCTATAGATTGTCACATTTACTGAGGCCTGGAAGTTTTATTAACCTGATCGAGGTGAGAAAAGTATTATCATGACTAACTCCTGAAAACACGGAGATAACCTATTTCTCAGTTTCATACAAGGATAGCTCGTCAATCATATAAACTCGACTAAATCCCATATGGCACTTTCCAACGAAGTCGTGACAGCACCTACCAAATTCTTTGTCAACGACAGATGTCAACAAATGCAGGTTGTACGCCGAGTCGCCATACTTAAAGTCAAATTAGTAGGAGGAAATCGAAATAAAAGTCTTTTCCGCCAGCTGCCCCCGTGGACATTTACGCTCATAGTGAAGTTCCATTCCTAAAAACAATGCTGTTCATTTTTTATTTAAATACGGTTTCGTTACGACGGACTATTTCCCTGTGAGCAGCGCCTTTACATTGACAGTAGATATCCCATTGCAAAACAAAAAACAACCTCGCATCGCTCTGATCTCATTCCGGTTGTTAAATAGTAACACTTACCCAAACTAATCAATAATCGAGGAAAACCGATTAAAATATAACGTTGGCTTGTACGCCATAGTAAGAGAATCTGTACTTATGTAATGAAATTTTAAACGCATGTTCTTTTAAACGATAGTAATGATCCGCCTCAGCAAAATGAGATGTCATTACATGTGTAGGTAATCGTATTTAAGAAAACCCCATCTCAGTGTCGTCTCTCATCATTGATATTCCCATAATAACCATATGATATAAAGGATTAAACATGATAATACAAATATAAATACATTATTTTTATTTCAAATGTCCCATCGTTGAAATTAAGAAACGTTAACCAAAACATAATTAATCATTTAGTCAGACACATAATATTACTAGAAATATGTCAGAATGACATGAAAGTCACCCCATCATTCTGTATGATCATTTTCCGATAAATCATCGACCAAGCTACAACGGATATATTTCCACCTGTCAATCAAAATGGTAAACAATGACCAGGTGTAACTACATACATGCTGTTCAGGTAGCCATGCCAACACATGGAATTAATAAGAAAGCATGTCGCAAATATAACGTTAGCGT
>JAUMHH010210559.1:0-12778 GCA_032359455.1 Chlamys rubida | reverse complement strand
CACACATTAGTCACCTCTTACGATACAGCAGTGGGTAACAGCAGGGGGTTCACACATTAGTCACCTCTTACGATACAGTAGTGGGAACATCAGGGGGTTCACACATTAGTCACCTCTTACGATACATGTAGTGGGTAACATCAGGGGGTTCACACATTAGTCACCTCTTACGATACAGCAGTGGGTAACAGCAGGGGGTTCACACATTAGTCACCTCTTACGATACATGCAGTGGATAACAGCAGGGGGTTCACACATTTGTCACCTCTTACGATACAGCAGTGGGAACATCATGGGGTTCACACATTAGTCACCTCTTACGATACATGCAGTGGATAACAGCAGGGGATTCACACATTAGTCACCTCTTACGATACATGCAGTGGATAACAGCAGGGATTCACGCATTAGTCACCTCTTAATATACATGCAGTGGGCACCAGCAGGGGGTTCATACATTAGTCACCTCTTACGATACATGCAGTGGGTAACATCAGGGGGTTCACACATTAGTCACCTTTTACGATACATGCAGTGGATAACAGCAGGGGATTCACGCATTAGTCACCTCTTACGATACATGCAGTGGATAACAGCAGGGGATTCACGCATTAGTCACCTCTTAAGATACATGCAGTGGGCACCAGCAGGGGGTTCATACATTAGTCACCTCTTACGATGCATGCAGTGGGTAACAGCAGGTGTATTTTTTCTCGATCCCCGACCTGCAGGGATTGTGGTAATATTGAACTCGAGATTGTGAATCAATTTAATTATCTTGGTTATGCTATTCAACTCCAATGGGAAATTTAGTGTTACTCAAAAACCTGTAGCGATAAAGGGAAACAATCATATTACTCTCTCAAAAGTAAGTTAGTTAAAATATCACAAGTCTAATATCGAGACACAGGTTTCTGTTTTCGACACATTTGTAAATAGAATGATAAGTTACAGTTCAATATATAGAGGTTTCGCAAAGCTGTAAACGCCACATTAATAACACAGCTTTATCCTTGTACAACGTGAAGAAGGATATCTCTTACAAATGATCTATGACCGCGAACAATGTGATCTGGTCGAATAAACACACACAAGAGTAGTGCGGTCTGATCATAATCTATGTCGCTTAAAGCCTAGTCAGCTTAACCACATCTTACCATGCTAATCTAAGATTATAGAAGTGTGAATGACACCCTACTTAGTATTACGACACTAATAGTTATGTGGAGTATAACCTCAATCGCATACTTCATCAGTCTGATGCAATGTTCAAATATTTTATTCAGTATTTGAGGCCTTATTCTTATTATTTAGGTTCTGTTTATCTATGTTTCTGATGCAATGTAACGTCTATTGCAGGACTTGTCGAGTTGCTGGTACGTGTCCCATACCTGTTGTCCACTCGCATACACACAGTTAAAGAGCTGCGTTCTCTAAGGTTATTGTTTCTGTTTTGATATCTCTGTATGCAAAATAGAAATAGCTAGACAGGATTTTAATTAAGTTGACATTATACTTGACTCGGACGGTATTGTTTTAAATAATGTTTCGTGCGTCTGATACGCAGTAAAAAAATTACATTCAGTACAACGTGTATGTAACTGGATATTTTGGTGTTTTTCAATACTAGGGTCACCTCTATTGGTAGTGTTTCTTCCCTCCTGTGGTCGGTTGGAATGTGGCGCTTTAATTCATATCTCTTAATCAAGGTGTATGAGACACGATCACAAACCCAGTGCTTAGGTTCTGTAACTAGAAATAAATATCGTACACCGTTTGATTTCAGATGGTTTAGGCGAATAGAACATCCAAGGTGAGTAAACCGATCTTTCTGCATTTCCATATTGTGTGAACTGTTTGATCAAATATAGTTTTTTGATACATAGGAATTGTGCATTACACATGTACGTAGTTTATGCCCTATCATTCAAATGTTAAATTAACTCTAAATCATAAATCGTTCTGAAAAGGTACTAGTTTTCACAACTAAACAACCCTTTTTTAAGAAAATCGATTTACAGTTTGAAAAAGGCTGACCCTGATATAATTTCATATTTTATTTTCGCGACAATTATAGGGGATAAAACAAGTAAAATTTGGTAATAGATATTTTGATTAGGACTAACCTACTTGTCCATAAAACCACTCTAGGTTCATCGTAGGTCATTGGATCACCGATTTATATCTTGCATAAGTACACTAATTTTACGTACTCATTTTACATGTATACTAAATCGTCGACGATGATAATGCCGAATTTAATCAACAAAAGACCTAGTGGGGCTGTATCACTCACGTTGATGTTCAAGCAATCCAAGTAAAATGTTATCATCAAATACAATGCTGTAATTATGCAACGGTGCATCTAGTGATTTTTAACATACACCTGAAATAATCATTCTCGATACTCTAAGGGTTAGTTATGCTCACTTTCGCTTTCTGCACCACTGAAATATGACCGGCATTAGAGAGATTCGGATCACGTCATCACTCGGCATGATAAACGGCATGACTTAATCTCTAAAGCAATGGCATGATCTCTGAAATAGTCGCCATGATACAGCTAGAAGGCGGCCATGTTTAAATGATGCATTTGTCACGACACCGTACAATACAAACAAAGGGCTGCGAACTGCTAGCGAACACATTAAAACGTCCAGGGTACGTACTTGGCCTAATTGGTATCACTTTGACAACACAACATGCAATTTGATTTGTGAATTACGGAGAAAAATCAATTACTTTCATGTCCAAATATTAATCGCATTAATAACATCTGTTACATAACACGCTGACAACATACATGGATTTATTGCTTTTATTATCTTCACGTTGTGGCCGCGACAGTAAGGGTCAATACCTCTAGTAGGCCCTCTTTGTAAGATCTCTTTTAAATTTTACAAATGTCCTTTTTAACATAGTTTTGAATACGACAGCAAATCTACCTACACGCAGATTATATAGAGTTACAACATCAAGAACATCGTTCTAAAGCACACCAAGTGCTGTATCCGGGCCACCCTCGGCCCCTCCCGCCGAGGCCTTCCCTGGCCTCTCTCTCCTCAGGCTCCCATTCCCGAACCTCGAATTCCGACTCTCAACTCTGGACTACTTCTTAAATCTTCTCCAATTACTTTTCTCAATCTATACAACATTAACTATTCATGAATAGGTACCACCTATTGTACATAAGTATTGAGGTACGTGCAACAATTCTAGGCTAACTTTCCCCTACAAAACAACAATACTAGATGTACCATAAGGCAATGACAGTTACCCCTGTCTGGTTTTGGGAGTTCATCCATAACTGACCTGGTCGCCACTAGATGGATACCCCTATAGCACTATCTTCAATTCAACTATCCTCCTGTCAGTCATTGCACGGTGCTATCCGAATCGTGAGATTTGACCTCAAACGTATTTTTGACCAAAGTGCTGCTCTCTATTGATACCCAATATGTTACAAGTTATAAGATGGTTCAATTCTTTCTCATACTTACATAATTTACAGCCCATTTTGTTACGCATCCTCCGCAAGCCCGAGGGAACGCGAAAAAAACAAAAAAACTAGGGAACTGTATACCCCCTTTAAATGTTTTTCATTATTAATGCACACATTCTGTTAATATATAAAGTTTTCAAACGCAGTGATTCTCCTTCTCCAACATTACCAGTTCTGTTTACCCATGTTGATCTCCATGCAGCCTCTTGTAGCTTTTCCAGTGTTTAATTCTGTGTTGCAATTTTTTAAATCACTAGATGCACTCTGTAACTGCTGTTTGTTCAGTGGAGAGGTAAACACACTTGTCCCATCGGAATTCGTCATTGTTTCTGCTTCATCCCGGGAACGCGACCAAATATTTCCTTTTAAACATATCCACAAACATTCTTATTTTATTTAGCAAGGGTGATATTAAAACGGGTTCCCTTCGCCAGAGGTGAGGAAGGCAATGGTTATGTCCCCAGGGCCTGGACATACCAAAGTCCCCCCAAAATGGTAGTTGTTATTCCCTGCTTAACGTTCAGCATTAAGGGTAATGGCATCAACTGGTTTACCCATTATCAGTATAATGTGACCGGGCGGTATGCTGTGTTTGGTGCCTTCGGCATGGTATTTCAGTGAGATAGCACTATAAAGTCGGCATCAGATCGACGCTATCACAAGGAGGCAAGTACACCGACATACCATATATCTGGCACACATACACGCTTACACAACCTACATAGAGGCAAGTCCTTCAATGACCTTAGCTGTTAATAGGACGTTAAACAAAATAAACCAAACCAAACCAAACCAAGTGCCCATGGAGACAACACAGACGAACAGAAAGCGTCAGGAATTGACAAAAGAAAGCATATAGATACAAAGGTTTGGTGTGTTGTGGTTTTATTTTGTTCCACGTCCTATTAACAGCTTCGTCCATTTAAAGGACGTGCATTCGTGTATGTTGTTGATGCATGCAATTTTACGGGGGTGCTTCTTCTCTCGAACTATGCGAAAAACATCATCCATCCTTGGTTGGATGCATTACAATATATCATGTGGTGATGATTAATAATGTTCACGTAGACGAGCTTTGCCGCTTACCTCGATGGAACTGGGTGGGGAAGGACGGGAGGGCAAAAAAAGAGTTATACTTATACACTGTAAACCCCAGCTATGGCATTAGGGGGTGTAGTAGCTGGATTTAGCTCGGCTATGTCTGTCCGCCTGCCCGTGGATGGGTTCGTGTTCGGACAAACTTCTCCTGACAATATAAACTGAAATAAGCTGACTTCATGAAAACTGTATATGTGTGTACATCATGTAGTTGTACCGGTAATATTTGAATTCCAGATTCAACATTATTCCAATATTTTACTTGCTATTTTAAGTCTTGTTTAGACGGCCCACTTTAACCCGCGGAATTCAAGATAGCAACCATGGCCTCTTATTGACTAAGTCAATAACGGTTATCATTTGAGTTCTACAAGTCCAACTTAGTTAATACTTTCTTAAACTTATATAAATGAGTATACTTTAATTAAAGGCTTACTTTCAAATAAATTTATTCTAGATGGCTGATATGGCCTCCGATTGGCTGAAAATATTACATTATGACTTCAATGCTATGAGGCCAATGTTGTTAATAGTGATACATAGTGGATATACTTTTAATTTAACAGCAGAATGTAAATCTTAGGATTCAAGGTCACTGTTATGCTCTGATAAGCTGAGATATAAAAATGAATGGTCGAGCGGCAGAGGGCAGCATGGTAAATTATTGTGGCTTGCAGGTATACTAGTTTGGAAATTATTGAGATATCCACCCTATAACATATATACCTATTTGTTTAGAATGGAGAGGATAGCACACAATCATTGTACGTGGAAAGCCTATGGAATCTGGCTCTGCCTATGGGACTTACAAAATGTCCTATCTGTTTTCTGGGCCATTGTATGGATGGAATCACAAATACACTAATGAAAGTATGATTGCCATATGGTCCCTTGGTCAAAACATGATAATAGTAGATACCCACCCCTTGTTTTACAATACAATTACTTGGCATGGAATGTAACATATAATACGCTACCGCATTGATCTAAGGGTTCCTTCCCTTACCCTGCTAGTTTAGTGCAGTGTGCTAAACAAACACAATCATGCTACCAGAATTTACCCTCGAGTCTAGCCCAACTTATCACTGTTCTAGTTCGTTTTGATTGTCGTTTCAGAAAAGGAAAATATTATTTATATTATGTTACGTTTAGCTTGTATTTATGTAAAACTAATACATGTTTTATAATTTGTAGATGCAGAATATGTAGATACAAATACTGGTATGTACCGTTTGAAAGAGAGATCGTCAATATACCTCACCTGGTCGGCACCAAACAGAACTATAAAACGAAGAGTTTCACCTGGTTGGCACCAAAAAGAACAATAAAACGAAGATTTTCACAGTGTCATTTACTCAAATGTGTTATTTTAAAAAAGTGCCAACGGATAATCGATTACAACCCCCATCATAATGGGGAAAAGATACCGGAAAATGAAATTTGCTGCATATAATGAACTATTTTATATATTCATTGTTCTCGTATTTTGCACAATAATTAGTACGACTTTCTACCACATGATTTTGATAACAAAGACTCAGAATAAAAAGGCTGTGGAAAGTCGCCGCTTCCTTGCCGCTGACGTGTATCCCGTTCAAACAGTGATGGCCACCAAAACCGTCAACATGGAAAACCTTACAACGAGGCCACAGCTATGTGACAAATGCTTCTTGCATAACTTTACCCTTCTCCTTGATAATGAAGATATTTGTAACACTGCAGAAGAATCGGGCTACGAGGCGGATGTAGACGTGTTGATATTTATAACGACTACGCATGCGCATTTTCGTCAGCGTGAAGCTATGCGAACATCATGGCTTACAGACACTAAAAACAACAAAGGGAATGTTCGATATGCATTTTTATTAGGAATATCGGCAAATCAGACAGAGAATGCACAAATAAAGCACGAGAATGACGTCTATCATGACATATTGCAGGAAAGTTTTATCGATTCCTACAAAAATCTGACGTACAAAACAATGATGGCGTTGAAATGGGCTAAAACAAGGTGTGCGCATGCCTGGCATATCTTGAAAACTGACGACGATGTGTACGTCAACATTCCAGGCCTTTTAAAGTCTTTAAAAACGCATGCAAAAGCTCTACTCTCTGCTGTAGGTGGTACATGCCCAAACATGGCTTTCCCGGTCAGAGACAAGGACTCTAAGTTTTATGTCGACATGGAAACCTACCCTGGCAAGTATTACCCTACTTACTGCTCGGGAACGGCATATATCATGAGCATGACTGTCGCCAAAGGTGTTTTAGAAATTTCTGAAAACATCCCGTTTTTTCCTATTGAGGATATTTACATTGCTTTTTGTATACATAAACTTGGCTTCCGTTTTGTAAATATTGGGGGCTTTCATCGATTCTTTATAACTCCAAATAGGTGCAACTATAAATCCGATTGGTTTGTGACGTCACATGGCGTGAATCCGGAACTGGTAAAAGACGTATGGAAGACCATTTGTTAGGGTTAGGGTTAGGGTTAGTAACATTGTAACTAGGATTACCCCTGCCATGGTGGAAATGGAATACGAGTTTAATATTTAGTATGTGTTGAATTTGCGACGTTACAAAGAAAATGATTGACGCCTTTTCTATATCTTTTTGAATATTTTTGACATGAATATTAATTCCTTTTACCTTTAATATCGTCAAATATGGACAAAATGGCCAATAATTCAGTGAATGTTTACTTCTCTTTTCCTGTTTTGACTTTTTGTTTACGTTTTTTGCTTTGTAAGGAGATTTTACAAAAAAAATAAAAGTGTTGTTTTACCTATATCTGATATAGTTTGGTTTTGGCTTTAATTTTATTTAACGTCCTATTAACATCTTAGGTCATTTAAGGACGTGCCTCCATGTGTGTTGTGTACGTGTGCATGTGTGTATGTATGCCGGAGACAGGGTATTTTGGTGTTATTGCCTCCTTGTGATAGTGCAGATCTGATGCCGACTTTATAGTGCTATCTCACCGAAATACCATGCCGAAGGCACACATCACAGCGTTCCGCCTGGTCACATTATACTGACAACGGGTGAACCAGTTGTTGTAATTACCCTAAATGCTGATATTTATAAAGGATTCGTTATATCCCGCCCAGGGAACAGACAGAAGACATCGCCTTCCTCACCTGGGCAAACGTTCAACATTAAAGCCAAAAGTGAGGTATTACCAATAAAGGCGCTAGGAAATGAATGTAATTAGAAGTTGAGAGAAATACAAAGATCCTAACTATTGCAACTGATGCAGCAGATTATTTTGGTTGCTTTTGTGCCCCCAAATAGACGTCTCAAAAGCAAATCTCCAATTCTGCAGGGGGTTCCCACATTAGTCGTATCTTACAATACATGTCGTGGGTAACAGCAGAAGCATTATTTTCTCTATCCCCGACCTGTAGGGGTACATATAATATCTTTATTGCAATTTGACCAACTTTCCTCTTTGTCCAATCCTTGGGGTTGGTCAGGACCTTACTTTCTAATTTGGCCTGCCCCCTCGTATTCTTTGCTTCAGAAGTGCTACGAGATTTATGCTGCTGTTTTAACTTTTTTCAATCCCTTATCCATCTGGAGTTATTACTTTGAATCACTCTTCTAATTATTCAGATGATTAATTAACCTAATAACAGGGTCGGCGTCGAAAAATGGAATATCAGCCTGACAGTATTTTTAAAAAAAAATCATATTTTCTGCATCATTTTACTTGGAAAAGGACATTTTCTTTCATGTAATGTTTTAATAATGTATTTAGTTAAATCGAAAATTTTGTGAAAATTTTAATGTAAAATATAGGATTTTTCATTTTTATTATTATTGTATACCAAAAATGTTCATAGTATGAAGAAGTGGTGTTATTTCAAATATGTATACAAAACACCAGTCCAAAAAAATTGGTGGAAAAATATTCATTTCGCACAAACTGTACCCTGTGTACCCAAAAAGATTATGACCTAAGACACCTCCCTGGCGTCCACCAAAAAGCAATGCTAATTGGTACTGAAATTCGTTGCAAGCCTACAAACAAACAATTCCAAATTCCAATGTATTTCATCACTTGGCGTGATTGATAAAGGTTTTGTTAAAAATCAATTTTGAGATCAAAATTTATGTAATTTTTTATACATTTCATCATCTGACTTTCTGTATAGTACAACTGAGTCTGTGGAAGAAGATTGTTGAAATATTTGTTATTTTTCCCTTTGGGTCCCACCCTGGCCCCTTGGGTTAGTGTACCCTCTTCTACCATTGAAAAGTTCTCATTCTGACTATCACCATCTGTCAATTTTCTACTTATGTGAAAAACATTTGATATTTACAAAACATCTATGGAATCATGTGGATAAGATGGTTTTTGAATAGAGACAATTATAATGAAAAAACTTTACAGTCGGCTGAACCCTTCGTGTATAGTGTCGATACATGTATATTGCCCGTGCACGAACGACGGGCTATCTGTTGAGCACATATAACCGACATATAACCGTAAATGGCAGAGAAGAGGAAAACTGTATCAACCTCCAGTTCGGACAGAGGTTTTATTGATAGTGACAAAGTTATTCCAAAAGTTAAAAAGGTCGTCAAGCGCGCAAAAATGTCGGACAATCAAGCGTTGCTACATACATTCAAAATGGACGCGCAATTAAAAAAAGTTAAGTGCCAACATGATGACAAATTTTAAACTCCTAGAAGAAAACTGAATGACATTAATGAAAAACTCTCAGACATGGTCACATCGGAGGATATGTCGCAGCAGTTTAAAACAATGGCCACTAAGGAGGACCTGGAAGTGGTGAAAAGGGATATCATTGAGGAGTTTTCACTTTCGAAATGTCAAACGACGCTATGACAAAGCGCATAAAGTATCTGGAAAAAAACGTAGAGAGAAATGAAGATACAGTGGCTGAAGTCGGCTTTACTGCAGAGAAGGCTCAGTATGACATCAACGAGCTCGAACAGTACACTAGGAAGTCAAGTGTCCGAGTATTCGGCCTGGCGGACGAACAAGACGAGAACATGGAAAAAACCTGTCGGAAGATTCGTAGTTTCCTGAAATCCGATCTGAACATGGATATAGAGAAAACAGATATTGACGTAGCTCACAGGTTGGGCAAGTACAGATCCAATAAAGCCAGACCTATCATCGTCAAATTTATGTGTCGCCGTAAAAAATTAAAATGTATCCAGAAACGTCACAAGCTCAAAGGAAGGGGTGTAGTTATCAGAGATGACGTTTCGCGTGAAAACCAGTACTTGATGGATAGTTTATCATTCGATGATCGGGTCAGCGATAAATGGAGTGACAATGATAAACTATACACGAGGCCCTCTGCAGACAAGACAGTCCATAGAATCCACCCAGGCATAGACTTGGACAGATTTGTATACAGGTATTTCAACATGACTAAACAAGTTGGTAATTTCGTTGATGACATTACGTACAAAATAGTTGTCACTCATGTCGCCAATTTTACATTCAAACGATAGACAGTAAGAGCGGAGGAGTGATAAATTATATATATACTGAAAATATTTACATATAGTCTAGTTACTATAGTCTTTACCAATATGTGTGTGTGTATACATCAGAAAAATTAAATGATTTGATATTGAAGTGAACTATAATATCAAAACTATAGAAACTATCCAGGCTGTGATTACAGAACAAATATGGGAAATATTATTAAAAAATACACATGTAATGCTCCAAGCGCAGCGTTACACCAGTGATTCCTGTTAAGATTTTAATTCCAATGTGCTGATCTTCATTTACATGCCTCACATTTCATTGTAAATAAACGTGTTTGTCGTTATGCTTGCAAATACATCTGTGATTGGAAGAGATTTTGTGAGATGGATTTTGTACATAGTTGGACCGATTCGAACGCACCCAACGTAAAGCTACACATATGTTATGTACATGTATAGTATACACACGTACGAGCCCGGAATATCGGTAAGTAGTGAAAGCAATAACGATGTAACTCATATGTAAGTGTATATCGTGTGGATGCCATCAGTACTACACGAAACTATATGATAAAACATAGTATAACAGCTATTACATAGGGTGTTAGTTCATTGATCAATATAATCAGTCTTATCTACAGAAATCACATAAAGTTTACAGAGCGCATTTTGCAATCACAGATATCCCTGCCCCATGTATGTGCTTGTCTAAATGACAGGAAGATTTTTGCCTTGTTTTCCCCGGCAATTTTACGTAATGTTTATTTTTGTTGTTGTGACATAACCCGTTATGTGAGTAATAAGGATGAAGGTATAATTATATAACATAAAAGAGTGCGAGAGAAGTGTGATTGACGTAAAATGTACAAATTCGTCATGCATCATATGTTTTATATAAGAACAAACAAATACACCGTCAACGTGTCGAGTGTTATTGTACATGTGTGTACTTATGTATTTCATACAACGTTGTATACAGGAAGTGAAACTTGCACGTGATGGTAAATGAACTAAAAACAAGGTTATGTTATTCAAGTAACCCTAATCGACCATGGTACATTATATACTTATTAGTTAAACGTAATATATTTAAAGTATCCAAATATGAGTGGAAGATATATAGTTTAATATTACACTTAGTAAATGTATACGAGTGGATATGTGTGAACAGCTTGGACAAGGTTAATCGAATGCACCTTAATCACAGTATTGGCCATGATACATTATATATTAATTAAATGTATTACTTCTTAGAATATTTCAAAATGTCCAAATGTAAATGGAAGATAGGATGTAGTTTAATATTGTATAGTTTAATATTGTACTTAGTTATAAATACGATGCATTAAATTAAATGTACATGCGAGTACATGTGTGTACAGTTTAGACAAGGTTAAAAGAACGCACCTTGCAATCACTGTCACACAGAAGCTTTTGTTAAATATGGCGACGTGAGGTTGTGGTAGAGTGAACGAAACGTATCATAGTAGAAAGGTGGGTTTTAGTTCCTTTATCTCTCAAAATGATATTTTCTATATGTGTTTATATGTTTTATGTATGTCCGACCCCATTCCTGGTGTTTTCCCATGTTGCAAACCAACGACTATTGTGATTTTAAAACACACATGGACGGTGTAACAATATTATCTGCCAATTGCCAGGGTATTGGTGATATAGTAAAACAAAAAGACGTACTTGCATACTTTAGAAATAAAAATTATAATATATTTTGTCTTCAGGATACACATTTTACAGCAGAAAAGGAAAATTTGATTCGGGCTAATTGGGGTCTTGATTGCTTTTTTAATTCCTTCAATTCAAACTCTAGAGTGGTTGCCATTCTTTTTAATAATAACTTTGAATACAAGATTTTAAACACTTTAAAAGATGACAATGGAAATAGTTTAGCTTTTAACATCCAAATCGAAGGTGAAAAACTTACACGTATAACTGTACATGGTCCTAACAGTGACAGACCAGATTTTTATGAAACAGTGAAAAACATTTTAACAGAGTTGGGAAATGTTCAGTTTGTTATATGTGGGGATTTTAATTTAGTTATTGATCCGAAATTAGACTGTGACAATTATCGGCAAATAAATAACCCCAAGGCCAGAGATAAAATGTTAGTACACTGTACTTAAACAAGAATTAGGTATGATGGATACTTTTAGAGAATTAAACCCGGATACAAGGAGATACACTTGGCGTAGAAGAAATCCATGTAAACAGGCAAGAATAGACTACATTTTTATATTCGATGGACTGCTCCCAAGTTTAATTGCGTCGTCTATTGAGCCAGGATATCGCTCAGACCATTCCATGTCAGTTATAAGTTTAAGCTTCACCAAATTCCAAAAGGGGAGGGGGTTATGGAAATTCAATAATTCGTTACTTCAAGATTCAGAATATTTAAATGCCATTAGATTTCTTATTGTGAACATTAAAAAACAGTACGCGGTACCAATTTTCAATATGGACAATATTGAAAATGTTTCTTTGGAAGACTTGATGTTTGTAATTAATGATCAACTGTTTTTGGAAACTTTACTGTTAGAGTGGGTGGCACTATCAAGTAATGTTGAGTTAAACAATATTGAAATAAAGAAGGGGAACTAGAAACCTTAAGAAAGCATAAATTAATGGGCAATATGATACGTTCCCGAACAAAATGGATAATTGAAGGAGAAAAGCCAACTA
>JAUMHH010210548.1:0-12779 GCA_032359455.1 Chlamys rubida | reverse complement strand
TTTGGCTACGCTGTAAGCGTATGTATAATTTGTTGTTATGTGTGTACCGAACTGACTCGATTCAGCTCGACTCGATTCAACTACGCTTTGTTTTACTAATTATACATACGCTTACATCGTAGCCAAATCGACATTGATTTGAGTGGACAACTCGTACATATTTTACACCTTTGTGTACATACGATTCACTGGTCATTTTTCTAATGAAGGTGACAGAGTACACAGAGGGATGTTGCATTTTTGTCACAATTAATGCCAACTCACCTGTCATGGTATTTCAGTTTTTGCTTTTTATCATTAATGGTTCTTTTCTAATACCTTTGATATTTCAGTCCTGTTCCAGGTCCTATGGTTTTTTGGCTACACAGTTACCGTTGGTAGACACATGTGTGGATTTCTGGCGTATGGTCTATGACTATAACTCTCAAATTGTTGTTCTGCTCGACAGACCAGAAAGTGTGAGTAATCCGGCTTCTAAATAAAATCGTCTCGCATTTTAAATTTTCCACTAAATAGAGTTCGGATTAATGAGATACTGATCTTGTGTTAATATTCAATTGGAATTTCGTGAAGTGTGTTTTTGTATGCATCAACGTTTGGTTTCTAACGAAGAATATGTCTGGGGTTATCATTAAAGTGTTATTTTATACTATGTCTATTTCTGTACAGCAACATCCTATCTTTAAAGTACATTTGCCTTTCTAAACCAATAGTTGGTTTTTTTCTGTATCGACAGGTTAAATTTTCTCCGGTTTAAGGGTCTGGGAAATGTTAAATGTTCTTACTATTAAGAAATAATATTGAACCAATTTGTCATACGTAACTTATCTATTTATACATTTAGTTGTTATATTGAGTAAATGTAAATATTGATTATCCTCACACTAACAGCTCAAAGAGAAATACAAATTAAAATACAAATTTTAAACAAACCTACCTTTCCTTTCTGATAATTGAATAAATATGTGTGTCCATATATACTGTATGTTTGTTTTATGTTATGTTATGTCACGTATATATACTGTATTGTATATACATGTAAACATTTGAAGAAAAAAAAGGAAGAAAAACAACAACATAATAATATTGTATGAATACACAGAAATTAACTTTATCGAGAAGGTCACAGTGGCATGATTTGTAACAGTATACAAAAAAACCCGTTAAGAATAGTAGTTCATGTTTGCCTTATAGGATGTGCAGTTGCTTCCTGAGGACGATCAGTCAGATCTTGAAATAGAGGTATTCAAAATCAGCATGTCGGGCACAATTCAGGAGCTAGGTGATACTCAAGAAGTGGACATCTGCCTACACAAACAGCAGGTAAATTATTAAATACTTCTATGAATGCTGAAATAATCTTAATTGTTATCGTAGCAGATACGTTGATTTCAAAAGCGTGTTTTCAAATAAGTACCAATCGCTTACTTCAAAAATTAGTGCTTGGAAAAATTTCATTTATATTGACTCTTTGTCATACCACTTTCATTATGAGTTCTTAATGTTTTACGATATTTAACATCAAAGTCTGTTAACTGATCATTAAACTAACAAGGTCTAAATAACGTGATTAGTGTATTAAAGTTTT
Source organism: Chlamys rubida (assembly GCA_032359455.1). NCBI lineage: Eukaryota > Metazoa > Mollusca > Bivalvia > Pectinida > Pectinidae > Chlamys > Chlamys rubida. Next base: position 11,191 of record JAUMHH010210548.1, on the reverse strand, counting down.
GAGTATGTTTATGAAATAATCAACCGATGTTAATCATCAAATGTTTGTATCTAAAGTCAAAGAAATAAAAGAGAATATTTAAGTGTCAATAAAACCGTTATTAAATCTCAAAATCGATAAAATTAGGGCAAACATGAACAAGGAAAGAATTTAAATGGATCTCATGCAAACGTTTAAGGAGAATAAGACCATGTGTTCGTGAAGGGTAAGCGTCTTCTGCTTCGACGACATCAGCCGTATAAATCTTGGTCAAATCCAGGTGATGTTACATCCTCAAAATGAGAACAAGGGTAATGATAATTTATAAATATATATATATACAGAAATATGAGCGTTGAGTCATATAGTGTGTAGTTCATATTGTATAGTTATAACTATTGACAGCATTGTGAATACTTGTACACACGCATTTATTTACAGAATTGTCTAACGGAAACATGAATATTTCGTCTTTTCTTAGGATAAAGAGAAAAGACAACTGAAAGTGTTGATGACTGCAGTAAGAGATAGGGACACCAATCACATAGCCACACGTAGACTGGTTAATGCTGTTTCGTCAACGATTCGTCTAGAGGCGGCACGAAAAAATACTGCCATAACAGTTGTTTGCAGGTAATAAACAATTGCAAGGAGATACTGAGTAGAAGAAAACAGAATAGCATATAGCACATCGTATTTGTGTGGGGAAATCCCATTTTCGATCGTTATATCAACTAGAAACGAATATGAGAATCGTTATACCATATGATATTGAACCTAGACATAATTATAGAAAGGAAAAAATATTGTCTTACTATCCAAAAATTACGTTTTGCTTAATATCGTGATACACTAAATATTAATCGATTGTTGTCACTATGAGGTCATAACCAAAAATGATTAAAATCACTAAATATCGGTTGAGGATGTGACGAAATAGGAATTAAGACAGTTTTTTTCCTTATAACATTTCCGCAATAGTTCTTTAAATTAAATAATCTTAATAGATGTCAATACTTCCTATATCATAAAAATCAAAAAATAAATCTACGAACAATGATAGATTACAGTTTAGTTAACAGTTTAACACTGAAAGCTTATTCATATGAAAGCAAATATATACGTCCTGGCATATATGTGATGTTTACATAAGACATCTGAAGATAGACACAGTCAAACCTGTTTTTGTGACCAGCTCCTTTAAGAGACACCTGTATTAAGAGGCAATTCTTTGGAGTTCCTGAGGGTGGTCATTTAATGCATGTTTGGCTGTATACGAAATAAAATGAATCTTCAAAGAATACTATTTTATTTTGCAGAGATGGAAAAACCAATTGTGTTCCATTCTGCTTGCTCAAAACTGTTATTGAAAGAATGGACCTAGATAACACTATTGATGTATTCGATGCCGCCAGAGAAATCCAGAACAGACGACCTGACACCTTCAAAACAATGGTTTGTTATTTTATTAAACATCCGGGCTCTCTATGATTGTGGTTTCTTCATTGTGTTGTAATACAAATGCAACTTGCGAGTTACTATTCTATAAGATTAACATATATTCAGTTGTGGTGTATTTTTAATGTATTGAAATATTCTTATTTGCAAGGTAAATGGTCAGTATGCCAATAAGTTCTATTTCAAATATTAATAACTATTCAGCTGTTAACAGGACGTTAAACAAAATAAAACCAAACCAAACCCCACATGAAGATTGTTAAATACAGCCAGATACGGTGGGCTAACATCGCTGATGTGCAGGTAATGAAATAGTGAATTTTGAAGTAGTTAATCTTTCATCATTGGATATAAAAATGAAGCTTTTTCTGACTGAAACATAATGTAGGAAATTGTACTGAGGATGTTGGTTGTTTTAATTTGTCTTGGTTAGGGTTAATAATCTCTTTTTTTCAAATTTATTTACGAATTATAAAATTAAGAAAACAAAACGAGGTATTCGATATGTCGATGATAATACTCATAGGGCAATACTTATCATATATTCAAACCTAGATTTGGCATAAATACTTTCCTTTATACACATATTACATGTTTTTATCCACATTTGATTAACTCTTTCAAGAAAAGAATGCCTTCATTTAATACGATCTATTAGGATAATACACATGTTTAATCATTTCAGGAGGACATCCGTGTGATATACCAATCACTGGAGGAATACATTGACTCAACATCGATCTATTTGAATGAATAAGCGAGGTATGGATGTGGTGAAGTTAATTTTTAAAAAGCGCATTAAATTACGGGAAAATCACCATGCCGATCGAAGTTTTATTCTACGGTTGGAAATAGGATCAATTATAGTCCCTACTGTGGTCTGCGTTCCATACTACAAAATGATGTCAATATGACAAAAACAGTCCCAACGACGGCCACAGTTTGACACTCTAGGCAATAGTTTGTCGGTACCAGGTTCCAGTGTGGCCACAATTCAGTCGACAATTCAATACCGGTCTTCATGGCGGCCACTGTCATTCAACAGTTCTATACTAGTCTTCATAGTGGCCACAGTTTTGTTAACAGTTCGATACTAGTCTTAATAGTGGCCACAGTTAGTTAACAGTGTGATACTAGTCTCAATAGTGGCCACAGTTAGTTAACAGTTCGATACTAGTCTTAATAGTGGCCACAGTTAGTTAACAGTTTGATACTAGTCTCCATAGTGGCCACAGTTAGTTAACAGTGTGATACTGGTCTCAATATTGGCCACAGTTAGTTAACAGTTTGATACAAGTCTCAATAGTGGCCATAGTTAGTTAACAGTTCGATGCTTGTCTCCATCGCGGCCACAGTTTAGTTAACAGTTCGATACTAGTCTCCATAGTGGCCACAGTTAGTTAATAGTTGGATACTAGTCTCCATAGTGGCCACAGTTAGTTAACAGTGTGATACTAGTCTCAATATTGGCCACAGTTAGTTAACAGTTTGATACTAGTCTCAATAGTGGCCACAGTTAGCTAACAGTTTGATACTAGTCTCCATAGTGGCCACAGTTAGTTAACAGTTTGATACTAGTCTCCATAGTGGCCACAGTCAGTTAACAGTTTGATACTAGTCTCCATAGTGGCCCCAGTTAGTTAACAATTTGATACTAGTCTCCATAGTGGCCACAGTTAGTCAACAGTTCGATACTAGTCTCCATAGTGGCCACAGTTAGTTAACAGTTCGATACTAGTCTCAATAGTGGCCACAGTTTAGGTAACAGTTCGATAGTAGTCTCAATAGTGGCCACAGTTTAGGAAACAGTTCGATACTAGTCTCAATAGTGGCCACAGTCAGTTAACAGTTTGATACTAGTCACCATAGTGGCCACAGTTAGTTAACAATTCGATACAAGTCTCCATAGTGGCGTCAGTTAGTCAACAGTTCGATATTAGTCTCCATAGTGACCACAGTTAGTCAACAGTTCGATACTAGTCTCCATAGTGGCCACAGTTAGTCAACAGTTCGATACTAGTCTCCATAGTGGCCACAGTTAGTCAACAGTTCAATACTAGTTCCAATAGTGGCCACAGTTTAGGTAACAGTTCGATACTAGTCTCAATAGTGGCCACAGTTTAGGTAACAGTTCGATACTAGTCTCAATAGTGGCCACAGTTGAGTTAACAGTTCGAGGCTAGTCTCAATAGGGGCCATGTTCAGTCAGCAGTTTGTCACTTGTCCTTTTATGTGGCAACAATGCCATTACATTTCTAGTCTGTAGGCCAATACCAGTCGCCACAGACGGCCACATTTAAAACAAACTAGTCTCATACGTTGCCACAGTTCGGCGTTATTAGGATGGAAATAAGTCTTCGTGACGGTTCAGTACGATACTAGTCCCGGGACTAAATAGAGTCCGAGACGCCTACGATAGAATGTCCATTTATTTGCATTTCCACAGTCTTGCTCAAAACTATAAGTTATGTAAAAGAACAAAAACTGTTTAATATAGAATTTACATTACTGTATATATATCTTTATATTGTTGATTGAATCCAAAGCAATGTTGCAGTCATGTATTAACTATTATTGAAACGAGAAAGGATGGAAAGGAAGCATAAGCGAACTACCAGCGGAGGTCGGGGGCGCAGTTGATAGCGCACTTGCCTTTCACCAATGTGGCCGGGGTTCGATTCCCTGATCGGACGCGAAAAGGTATGGGGTTACCTGCCCGGCCACGTGGGGTTTTTCTGGGTACTCAAGTTTCCTCCCACATTGAGATCCCCGTTCCAATAATTGTCTTTGATAACTGTTGTAAGTTGAGTTAATTTTATAAATGATAATGATATAAATATTTTGTTTCTGACATTTAGCAAAAATATAAGAGATGCTGAGGATTTGGTCGGATACATTATATTTAGTGTGATTGCCATTCATGATTGAAACACACATTTGTTTTTACTGTATATTATTTAAACATCAAAGTCATTTGGTTTTATTCATGTTGATTTGTTTATTATTGTTTTATTTGTATAATGGGAGAAATTGATTTTGTTACTTTTTGTTGTTATGTTTATTTGATTTTTATATTTTAATTGCTTACTTCATTTTATATATGTTTATACTCACAATATTTTAATTCATTGAATATTTCTGGTACTTTTTATTAAATGAGTCCAAAGGTATTTAAGTGATGCTCTTCAGAGATTTGTAAATATTCGGAAGTTTTTAGATCTAAACTCGTTTTATAAGTCTTATATAAAATGAAAACTAATGTAATGTAAGTGTTCTGTGTTTATTTCTCTGTGTCTCGATAAAGGAACGGATGGCTCCAAAAATTGGCCAATCTTATATTGTCTACACTGTTGGAATTACTTCATTGTCCAATATCTCAATTTTAAGTAATTTCAGTGTTATGTGATAATTTACTGTTGAAAATACTTTTTTGAACCATATACAGAAACATATATGATCTTACTTGAGTTTTTATTTCATATGAGATTTATAAAAATCGTCACGAACTTTTCATTTGGAAGTCTATATACATCCACATTGTCTCTATTGTGACGTCATACTTTAATTCCATGGCAGTACATTAGCATTTGATGACGTCACAAAAGGTTATATTACATAAATTCATACGGAGAAATAGGACTATGATATTTTCACTAAGTAACATGGTTATCGTGAAAAATGTATTGATATCCGTGAATAAATAAGCATTTATCGATCTGTTTTGTTACGTTTTGTCTTTTAATAAACGAAACAGTTTTCCGTGTTTGTGTTCATTCTGCCGATGTTTTTTAAATGATTAAATTGCACAGTTTCCTAACGATACCAGTTTTATCTAAACATTCAAACGATGCCAGTTGAACAGGAATCTTACTCCATGTTTTTAAGTGCGTGTTCTTAATATGCCTAACACGGTTTTTTAATTTAAAAATTGCATGTATTAACAGTGTTGTATATTAATTATCAGCTTCATTCTATTCTATAAATGATTTTAACTTAAGGCTACATACTACCTTTCTGATATATGAATCTCCTCTTCAAAAGAGTTTCAAACTAAGACATATGTGACCTCCTTGTTGGATTAACTGATGATATATTTACATAAATTGATATGCTTGATAGAGTTCGTTCAGTTCTAAATTATCAGGGCCAGTATTTGTCAAACTGTCTCGTGCTCACGTTCAGATTTTGTGCTCTAGTCTAATTTCTTGCCCGGTGATAAAGTGATAAAAACCCATATCAACCATGATTTGAAAGGTTTGTGGAGCGACTCAAAGCCACATTCTGTTTTCAGTGTTAACACTTAACTTTTTTTATTGTGTTTCATAATTTGAGCAATTGCAAGGAATTGGTTTGAGCACAGAATCACGAGATTATCAGATCCCAGTTTCATTAATAAAGGTCCAGGTTTATTTACGAAAATATAAGCGTAGGAGCTATAATTATTTCAAGCAGGTAAAATTAAAATAGTAGCCCTTCCTATTTAGTCATTTTAGAACGAGATACGGATACAAACCTTTACAAACATTAGAGCTATATCCCTTTATTTAAACACTGGTACAATTGTAAGATCGCCTTCGATCTAAGTTATATCGTACGTGGCTGTCAATAATGTAATACATTGGACATTAAATTACCTCCTTATTTCGTTGTCGCAATAGATGGACCTATGATTTAAATATTCAGTCTATGTTGATGTTCTTTGTGAGAAAACTGTGAATACATATTTAGATATGTTTTACAATACCATGTTTAGATAATTGTGCAAATACACAAATTATGGAAAACAATATTTAGCAATTAATTATATTCTCGTTGTTTCCACACTCCGCGTTAACATTGATGACAAAGTAAACACCGTCTTTTAACATGAATAAAAACCAATTTACAAAATATTGTAATGAACTTTTAAACAATCAACAAAACGCCTGCTAATAATGATCGAAGTTTCCGGAAACGTTATGTAATAACGTCTCTATGCAACAAACGCGAGCGCCAAATGTAAACCTTCAGTATGAGGGAATAGCAAGGTTGAGGGTTCAAGACTGGCCCACGTGGGCTCGATCCAATATACCTTATCTAGAGCAGAGCAACATTTAAGGAGGGTCCGCAGCGTAACACACAGGGACGAAATATTCATTCAAAGTTGCCCCAAAGGAACATCAACAGTAACTGAGGAGACTTTAAAAGAAAACAAAAGCCATCATGAACACCCCACAACATACTTGAGGAGAAAATATGTGCTCCACTAGAGTAAGAGTTCCCTACACTCGTCATGACGTCATATCCGGAGTGAATGAAACGTTAATACGCACATTATCTGAATATTGATTAACCACATACTGTGTAAGGATGCCAATGAATGACGTTTTCATAATGCATTTCTATACCGTCAAAATTATATCATGTTTCCTATCTTAATCAAGATTATTCTTGCAATTTTTCATATAGGAGCTATTACTTAGTGTTGTCGATTTATTTCTGAAACGAATTACAGTCGCAAAATCAAGTGTTGGATTAAGATTACCATAGTACTTATTTAACAATCTTACATCATCTTCACTAAAGTCTGTATAGGAGTTATACAGTTTTAAGGGGCCTACAACATTCACATCTTCACTAAAGTCCACAACATTCACATTCCTTAAATATTTCTCACTCTTACAACATTACATATTAACAAATGTCCGTCTTAACGTGGTACTACTTAAACAAGCATGAAACATTTAACATCTACTTCTTAACATGTTTTAAGCTACAAATATGGTCCTGCCGGAAAGTACGGGCTATGTCACAATTGCATGAGAAGGAAATGCGAAGCTTATATGGTAGGCTTTGTAAATAATATACGTATAATCTGCTTGAAAGGTTTTATCGAGAATATATCGTTGAGACGCCGACGCACGCTATCGCGGTGAATTCGTTGTCCGGTATTATTTCCTTTGAGTTTCCGTTATTTATCAGAAACAATACTAAGCTAAACCGTCATAAATATATTTCTCGTTGATATGTTGTCTTACGTGCATTTGAATATCAATATAAATGTTTTGTTTCTTTATACACAATGAACCCAAAATATATGACTACACAAAGACTGAGGAAGATGTCACAGTATTTTATATGTTATTATACTTCTTTACTTAATTAATATTAATAATAATAATATACAACATTTGATATAGCGCCCTATCTAGCTCACATAAGCCACTTTAAAGCGGTTTACAGTAAATAGATATACAATTGATACAATTAGCATATATCAATACAATTTTGAGGAATTCGCAGGAGCTGCCTTACCAGGCGCGAACTACTAGTCTTATGCCACCTGGCTATATATCTAATATCTCCATATGCCTGCGTGTGTGCTGGAGATGTAATGTGTTCTGTTTGTAGTGGGACCGTGCTTTCAACGGCATCATTTAAAGTGCCACCTCACTTGAATGCTACAATATCCACCCCATCCCAATTTATACTCCGCCTGGGTTGTTGGAGTTTTTTGGCAGGGGATCGAACCCCGGCCGCCTGCGTGGAAGGTCGGAGTGTTAACCACTCGACCAATCCGCCCATAACATGTGATTAATTTATTTTAAATATTATTCTGATTTGGTTTTACCTAACAAAGCGCTACTACCCCCTTAATTCTAGACAACCGTGTTAATAAAAGGTATTCTATAACGGGACACCAGTAACATTTTGCTTGTAAAACGATGTTTATTACATTGCTGAACTATTTCTGACTTAATTAATTCGCATAGTTTAAGAGTTGTCAGCATCTCTCCTTCTCTTTCAACGGTAGTTTACACCGATTGGTATCTCTAACCGTTTGGTCCCTAGCTCAAGCTAAAAGGACCTAGAAGGACGAAACAGTCAGACGGCGCAGTGTGATTCATTTTTGGCTCACAGTATCTATTACCAGATCTTAAAGGTGCAATCTCATGCGTATCTTGCGTTCACCTTCTTTCATTCCCTTCACTTTAAAATTGCAAAAGTGAACATTATGAATTGCAAAAACAAAAAAGTAAATAGGTAATTAAAATGTGCGAAACAAGAAAAAGAAGTGTGCGAAAAATGTCCTACAGATTACCATAACAGAATGTTAAGCGATTCATACACAATATTTGACCCTAATATTGGCATCGTCTGTCAAACAGAATGCAGGTACATTGTACGACCTTAGTTGCAATGAGTCTTTCTACTAGATGGCATCCCCTTATCTAACTGCTCTTATTTGTAATTCTCGTACGATTTCACGATACATTTAGAATTTAATACTCCTGTTTTCTACATATGTGTGCTACCTAAATATTGATAAATGTAAGTTTAAATATTGGCGGAGCAGCGAAACCCTGCTCAATACCCCGACTAAAATGTATACATTGATACAATATATACACAATTAGCTCGGCGGAAGTAAGTATGACTCGTAAATAGTACAGCTCAATCGCCCGGGCTGTTACTAGAGGATATACGGCATTAATTTTTTTCACCGGAAATGATCAGAGCGTAGGTCACTTCCTCCTCAGTCCAACTTAGATCCCGGTATCGTTAGAACCATCATGGCATTATAACACAATGGACTACCTCTTAAGCCTCTGTGTTCTCTGTTATATTCACATTTCAACAGCATCAGGTAAGAGATGGAAATATAGTTGTTCATAAATTGTATGTCTAAATATTATCTTCCTTTTCAATTATTAGAAAACAGTAATATTACAATACATCTTATATGTTAATCAATGGGAAGGAAATTAAAACCACAATTGTAATCTGTTCACTTACTGCACCTGTCGATCGATTCTCGTGATTTTAAGTATGTCTATCACATATCAATTTCATATTTAAAAATATACAATCAAACTGGCCCATTGTGATTTTTTCAATCGAAGGGAATAAAATAACGCAGTCTTTAGACTATCCTATTTTACCGTTTCTGTCGATTACTTTATGAATACTTGGTACTCAAATGAATGTCAGAACTTCCATACAGCATTCACATAATTCTCGTTCCACAAAAATAGACGTGAGTAGAAAAGATAAAAAAGAAGGTACTTTATTTACCCTTTTTAAAACTGCTGATGACGTCATGCAGAATTATTCCCTTCATTATACTGGGACATATGTCAGCAATGGCGGTGACGTCAAAATTAAGTAAAAAGAAGGATTGTAATCCTATACATATTTTATGTATATTGTCAGAATACATATGTGTATCTGTGTATCTATGTTTCAATTGAACTGACGTCATCAAATGAACATTATCCTGATGTTTCTAAAAATAGTAACACCGAGTTAATATCACAAATCACCGACCTTCACGTGGTTATGATCCAACCAATAAGGATGTAGGGAAAATGTGTGTTACCTAATAGTATATCATATAGCAAAGATATTTACATTTATTGAAGTTAAAATCTTTATTAAACTGACCTTTATTTTATCATCCGGTAAACATGTTTGAAGTCTTTGTATTAGAACTGTGCGCAGTCGTTAATGAACAGATTCTATATTTACCCCCAAAGTTTAAGTCTTAATCGTCTATATCATATCTGAATATTATAATATCTATAAAAATTCCGCCATGTTTTTCACTCAAAGCCAGCTGTATAAGAATGCCGTAAACAACTGTTGTTACTTTTTGCCGTAACTAAATCTGGAGCTATATAACTGCAAGCGCAAATTGTGAAGATAAGACAAATGATTTGATACTTTGTTTGCCGAAGTCATAAATAAGTTCAACTTTTCCGATCAAGATAGTTTTACTCTTTCAGTTTAATTTCCCCGCGGTTGTTATTGAGCACTTGTTTACTTGTTGTGCACTCTAGGAGTGGACAAATCATCCGTTCTGATGATAATTTGTTTTCCTTAAATATTCAAGGTTTTTCCATTATCATTCGATGGGTTTGTTTGGAAAGTATTGATTGTCTTTCTGAACCTTGATTAGTGATCCCAATCCATACTTTTCAAGTGTATTCAGAATGTCACGTCTCTACCCACCCTTTTATATCTGATTAATTTTCGGAAAGCTCATCAAAGACAACTTTCATTCGTTATGGAGTCAAAACGAACACAAGCAAAAAACACATTTTGCTTTCATACATTGCTAATTGAAATATGCGTAATCAAAAGAGTTCTTCATTCATAACTGACTTAAATGACGGGTATATATTCAAAATGAATTTTTAATGTCTAATTCTCGAAAATCTTGAGTTATTAAACTTCGGATTTCGCAACCTCAGCCTCCCGTAGAAGAACTCTGGTAGGATCACAGTTTCTTAATTTACATTATAATAGTATAGTTTCAGCAAGTATGGTCAATGTTAAAGTGTGTTTCACACAACTTATTTGGTCAAGGTCTCATCTCTTCAGTTTTGAAAACAATATAACACATGGGGAGGTTTAGGGAGGGGCTGTGTTGTATTGATGTCTGTACTGTTATTGATATGTCAATAAATAACCGTATCATCATAAAATAGACAAAACAGTACACTTATCATTTATGAGGTTCAACATAATGTTTAACCAAGAAAAAGTAACATGTTACATTTTTGATGGCATTTTAATAATAATAATTCGAGGTTTTTATGTACCGCTTTATCACAACCTAGTTCGATTCGTAGGTCGTCTCAAAGCGGTTCACAAATTATTATCCGTGGTTATAGGGCCTTTGCAACCAGCCAACCTACAGCCGGAGCTGCCATTTCGGCGCTAACAGCTAGCATTCAACAATTCTAGCACTGCCCAACCACGTACTCATTTA
>JAUMHH010210537.1:0-12780 GCA_032359455.1 Chlamys rubida | reverse complement strand
TATACAATGGCCCTGTAGGATATGACAGACTTTGGAGCCTCAACAAGTCACTAGGGAGATATACAATGGCCCTGTAGGATATGACAGACTTTGGAGCCTCAACAAGTCACTAGGGAGATATACAATGGCCCTGTAGTATAGGACAGACTCTGGAGCCTCAACATGTCACTAGGGAGATATACAATGGCCCTGTAGGATAGGACAGACTTTGGAGCCTCAACAAGTCACTAGGGAGATAAACAATGGCCCTGTAGGATAGGACAGACTCTGGAGCCTCAATAAATCACTAGGTTGATATACGATAGCCCTGCTGTATAGGACAGACTCTGGAGCCTGAACATGTCTCTAGGGGGATAAATGTAGGATAAATGAGGATAACCACACGGATCATACAGGACCAAACATCAAAGGTATTACATTCTCCATACCTACTTGAGGCACTTGTCAGTCACTGGACCAGAAACTCACTATCTCCTGTCAATAGTTGTCTCTAGGTTACAATGGATGAATGAGAAGATTCTGGTGATTGAAACAAGCAGGAAACTATGTATACACTTGATACCATGATACACCTGGTACATGCACTTCATGACAACTCTAAATCACTCAGACCTTCCAGGATCTACGTTTTTACTGTACACATCACCACGATTTTTCAAGTGGCTGTCCAACAACTAGAGCAGAAACTCCACCTTCCAGACATCTCCCAGCCATCTCCCACAGACCTCCACAGTATGAATGGACAGACACTCACATAGGAGTTCTCTATTAGCAGAATGACAGCATAGATATATTTAATAGGTATCACCATAATTACTGTAATGTCTACTTTTTTGTGATTTTATGTAAGAGACGTCTGTGAGCAAAGTGTACCATGATCTGATGATAAAGTTGTCAACTAAAGTCATATCAATGACAACTATCAGCTAACCTTTGACCTTCAAAATAACATTTGAAGCTGTAGAATTTAAAAATTTAAAATTTCCACGGTGACCTTGACATTCCACCAACTTGCCTTAAAAGCAAGCATCATGTAATAAACAAACATTGCATGATAACAGATATTTGTCGGACCTGTTATTTTAGAGGTACTGGAAAATAAAGCTGAATAATTTCTATCTTAATCTTTGACCTGCTGTTCTTTAGTGCATTTTCTGAATAACCATGTAAATGTTTTAAAATTTAAAAAAACCAAAGGAAGTGTGACAGATATATGAACAACAAGTACAAAAGAATACACTTCCCAAACCAAACAGGTTCTGTAGGTGGCCCAATGACCTGTCTAGGCTGTCTTACCTCACAAACACAGATGGTACAGAAGTTCTGTTGCCAGGTGTCTCCGTCGTCATAGACAACTCCCTCTACAATGCATTGTGGGTAACAGACACACTGATCGAGTGACTTGAGGGCTTCCTTCAGGTACATATTCTGTAACATCAATACACATCTAATGTATAAGTCTAGAACAAAGACTGGAAAGATCACAATCACAAAATGCTGCTCTTTATGAGGGTTTATGTCTTTGTTACAACTAAGGTCCTTTTTTTGTCTGTAAATTATATCTATTTAGGGTATAGTGACCTCTATTTCCAGGTTGTTGACAATCTCCTGAATGTCTGGCTCGTCTCCATAGCGATACTTGGCACTGGCCTTGTCCTTAGAGGTGATGCTCTCGTCCCGCTGCATAGCTGAGGACAAACAAGAAACCACGGATGTTAACTATCAATGGTCAAAACAGTTGGCCAATGTGTTCCAACAATTCATGTTTTAACAAATGATGGTACGGACCCATAACATGCATTGCTGTTGCTAACAAACTTCTGAAGACTGAGATGGCTTTATGTTCACAAAGCAATATCAATACATGTAGAGGACCATAACATCACTTGTTAAACCATGTATTACTTATATTTACATTTGGATAGAGAAGTCACGCTTTATCTACTTATTTCACTCTTCTTACATCACTTACAGAAGTTCTAGGAACAGTAATGTCAGTGCTTTCATGATCAGCTTGTTGACATCACAATAGCGACACCTGACCAAATGGTTCAACGTCACACTTATTGTACTCTTTCTACATTGAAATTGCCATGGACAATGTAAATATGTCATTGTGGATACAAACTATATGGTGATTCTAGCATGAAAGTTAAAGCCAGGTCATAATGAGGCAATGCATGACTTAAACAACGAAATCCCAGAGGGATCAATACTGGCACCTACCATTAGTAAGATCTTCGTTACTTCTATGTTAAAATCCAAGACGGCTGCTTGATAACCATTTTATTTTTCCAATTTTTCTCAAAATGAAATATGCACAACTAAATAAAGACCTAGTGGAACTTTTCCAATCAGTCTCAAAATTAAACATGGGGATCCATCATATGAAGTTTGAGACAGATGCATAATTATAGGACTGTTGACCATTAAATGCGTTGCCTGAAACATATACCCTGAAAATATACCCTGAAAATATTTTCCTGTTAACGTTTGAAAATTTGTTCCTGTTCAAGTTTGATTATGAAATAAATGCACTATGTAGTACTGTAATTAGCATGATGGCACTAACCTGTGATTGGTCAGCTGTTTATTACACAGACATTTAAAGCAATCAACGATCACTACATTCCTTCATAGAATATATCGGTCATTAACATGTGTGGCCAAACGAGACTCTTTGTCAGGGCTGAGGCACAGGACCTTTGCTCTGCTATCTCTCCCTTTGTGATTAGGAACATGAAGGTATCAAAGCTGTAACTTGTACTGGGGATTAATTGGGAGCATCCCTAAGTTAGCTCTGTATTGATGTAGGTAATTAGGGAGAGACAGGTGAGAGGCAACGTCAACAGGGAGAGCACCTGTCCAACTTTACAACATCCCAATCAGCCTCAACACAAAGTGCAACACGGAGAACAACGCTATTACTCTCAAGTTTTAATTCTAGGTTTGTTGGGTGCTTCATATCATAAACAAAAACAACTTCTCACTCTAAATCAAGATGATACACAGATATCACAAGGTGAAATGCTGTGATCTTTGGATCTCGGATGAAGAAGATTTCAAAGAAATATTCCCCGAAACGTAAGACAAGACAAGCACCAAGCCGAACGTTTACATCTCCCTACCTTCTAACAGATTCTAGTTTGTGATGACCTTTTAGATCTAGAGCCCAGGGACCCAAAATTCTACTATGATTTCTCTCCTCTTTGTATCAAGTTTTACCCAGTTAAAATCCTTGATGATTTGCCAATACCCCAGTTATGAAACACATTAATTTTGTCTTACCGTATAATTTTGCTGTCATGTTGAATTACGCCTTTCTTGATTACATTCAGTGTATACTAATTAATCTATACTTTGTTACTATTTCAAACCCCTTCCAGGTTACAGTGTGAAGGTGTAAAGAATGCCTGATCATCTGAAGAACAGAAGGTTTCATTTTCAAACAATTTAAAAGAAAACTTTGGGAGAAGTTTCATGTGTTTTGGTTCCTCCACTGAATACTACTCAGACCAGGTACAATCAATGCCAGGCATGCTACATAATAATCTGTGGATGTAAAAGACAGCATCTACCCTAACAGTGCCATATTACACCAAGTCTTCTTATAATGTAGACTTTTCTTACTGTAGCTGACAGCGCCATATTACACCAAGTCTTCTTATAATGTAGAGACTTTTCTTACTGTAGCTGACAGCGCCATATAACACCAAGTCTTTTCTAATGTACAGATTCTTTTGATTCTAACAATAAGTTCTCAATAATCATTTAGAAATTTTTAAATATGCTTAGTAAGAAACCAAAATCGATTTGTGTAATGAAAGGTTGGCAGATAAATGAAATAGTAACTGTCTGACAATGTAGATTGTTGTCTGGGAAGTCGGAGAATTGTTAAACGAGCCTAAAGATGTCCAATTTAAATGACATCCACTGTCAGCCTTATCGGACTACACTGACTTGGATTAACAGATAATTAAAATCAAGATTAGATGCAGCACAACTTAGCAGATCCCCCACATCAGTGCACGGACAGGAGAACTGGTACAGCCGATCATTCCAGTTCAGTAACACAAGTTCTCGGCCATTAATCACCAAATATAAAACACCATCTGGACAGTGTTCAGTAGTTTATTCCTCCTCATCTGGTTGTTCAGATAACTTTCATATAATGTAAAATCAACTTGACTGAATACCCGAAACAAAAATGCATGCTTTTAGAGGAAATGAGACATTTTAAGATTGGTACTGATGAAGGAATGTTCAAACTATCATGTATTCTCATAGTACAGAGGAAAATTAACAGCCGCTGACTGAAGGGTGCAGGTGAATTCCTCCTTCCATTAGACAACCACCACTGTCAATATCATCTCAACAATTTTGGTGAAGTGAATAATGTAAACATCAAGAAAAGTTAAAATGGAATGAATTCAAAACATGAGCCCCTAAACATTGAATAAAAAAAGTAAAAACAAAGTAAACAAAGTCTCAGATAGATACTACCCCCTCCTTAAAGTGCCAAAGTGTGACCTTTGAACTATTTAACCTTGATTGATGATCTTTCAGTGTGACCTTTGAGTGATGATCTTCAAGTGTGACCTTGAACTATTTAACCTTGACTGATGATCTTCAAAATGTGATAAAGTATAAAACTTATTATTATTATAGTTTGGTGTAAATATGTACTAAATCTGTTGAGTGGTTTGCAAGATATGTACTCAAGCATATTAATTACTACAGCCACATGTCAGGTGGGCAGTGCAGTCACACATGGACGTGCAGACACACATGGACGTGAGACACACATGGACGTGCAGTCACACATGGACGTGCAGTCACACATGGACGTGAGACACACATGGACGTGAGACACACATGGACGTGCAGTCACACATGGACGTGCAGTCACACATGCTGACAAAGCGATATACTTCCCTCCAATAAGTTGGGGGTGTAATAAGACATTGGTTTCTAGTCTTTAGTGTTGTGGTGTTGAGGCACCTGAACAGGTGAAAGATTAAAATGAATGCCTCTACTACTGCCCTGCCTAACCCCTACAGACACTAAAAGTATTAACGGTTAAACCATTACAAATTGGGAGTATTTATTGATGGAATGCACACCTTAGACAGCCATGGATATGGGTATTAAGGGTATAATGGTTTAGCCATTACAATTTGTCGGTCCATTGATAGTATACCTTGATACTGTGTACAGGTCCGGGGCTTCCTCGTGATGTAGGCAAACAGCTTCGCATCAAACAGTAAACCCTGCAAACAGTTCATCGAATATTGAGAAAAACATGGCAAAAAACTTCAGTGTACAGAGTGTGGATGTCGATTCTATCAACACCAACTGCTGGACTCAATGTTACACTCATGTCAAAGGCTGGTTAGCTTGTTCAGGGAGCGTTAACATAACTAAATATAGGAGAAATATTACATTCAATTTTCCAATTTAAAAAATGAACTTTATGCACATTAGTCATTTCCTATACATATACTGACAGCTGTTAATCCGTCGTTAGAACTTAACTGAAAGTATTTCTTTTTTCCTGTTCAAGGTAACCAGGATTTGATAAACTGCCCAGATGTTTACATGTTGCACAAACAGCAAATTCTTTAAAGTAGATATTGTAAAGGCTATCATATACCTGATGTGTAAGTGATCGCTTGTAAGATTTAATTAAACTTCCCAAGTTACATGGTCTTATTTTATATAAAAAGTGATTTTCACGTACTTAAAATCTGCTGATGCAATATAAAGTCTCGAACACCTGGTAAATATTTTGTCTATATACGATAACAAAACCTATTACATGACTGCATCACCACAGACATGTGTTATTGTAGAAAATAACTACACAATATCATCCAGTATAATGAAAACATTGGAAATTGATCAACTTGGGTTAAATTTCAATCTGGTGTGTATACATGATGAATATTTACACAATATAACAGTTTGTAAGAGAAAAAGAGTTGAAATATTTACACAATTTAGATATATACTTACATAAAAATTTGCATAAATAATAATTAAAGTTGAATATTCACAAAATCTATGAATTTATAAAAGTACATTATTACCATTTGTCAAAAACAAGTGTACTAAGTACTTGTAAAGGACCTTTTGTAGGTTATACATGAATTTGTGTTGATAAGGTAAACTGGGTGTCAAAGAAAGATCTCTGGTAACGGCAAATAGTACATAAAACTCCTAAACTCCAACAGCTAAGACAGGGATTTCCACACAAATCTAGACAGATATGCGTCCGGTGAGCTACACAATAACCAGCAATTGTCTCAGTCCAAATTCGGTACATTTTTTATCTTTCAACTAATCTTTGACTTCGTAGCCATACGAGACCACATTGCATGAGTAATGCAGAACATGTATATGGTTACCAAGTTGGCTACCAAATGCAACACGAAAATAAATAAATTGCAATGGCCAACCAGATTCAAAGCGGGAACCACTGAAATATAGACAAATACACTAACCAACTAAATGGCTTGGCCCATCTTGACACATCACCGTAACAACCGCTTTTACTGGGCCGGTAAACACTGTCATTAGGTGTTAGGCCAATGAAACAATGTTTTTTCATGGCACAATAAAGATTCTGCTTGTCACATTAAATTTGCTTGGTTGCATTCAGTATGTTTGGCGTCATGGTGAATGCTTTGCGATCTGCTCAATCATTGGTGGCAATAACTTGATGGTCTGGGACATTATTTCTGGTAGAAAATGTACCAGTCTTGTTGTAGTGCCCAAGGATTTGCATGGGTGCGTTATCAAGACGAAATTTTAGGCCAGTGGCACTCCTGTTTGGTGCAAAGTCATGGCGCTGGTACCATTTTTCAACAAGATAATGAGCCTGCTCATAAAATTTGTGTCAGCAGATCTTTCCTGCACAAAACTATCTTCATGTACTTTTGGATTGGCCATATAAATTACCCAAGATGTCGCACATAGAGCATGTGGCCGGGTTATTTTTGGGCGAGTCAAAACAGCCATCTAACTTGCAGGAGCTTGGGCAAGCATTGACTAATGAATGAGACGAAATCCTTGCCCATTACCACACTTTTACAAGTTCAATGCGAAAATGCTGCAACACTTTTGCACAAATGGTGGCTCAGTACTAAGTATGTGAATTAGGAAAATGGACTTACCCTGTGTTAATTTCTGACAATATCAATTAAGCACACCATTTTTTCTTGATTTATGACAAGTAAATAAAGCAACATTTCAATGTATATATACTGATACAAAGGTGAATAAAATCACAACAAAAATTATAAATTTATCTTGGCTTAATAATGCTGTTTACCTTTTTGACCGAGTGTATGTTAAGCAAGATATCAAATCATTTTTGGTTTATATGTTGCACCGCGTATATTAGAGAAGTACCTTGCTCAGTGAGATCAGTGATAATGGGAAGTTGATGCTACCGAGCTGATCAGGGTGTCCTGATGTATAGCCAATCACACAGCAGGCTGAATTGATGTAGTTTTATATCTGTAACATACCTACTAACACTTGAAGATACCCTCCCCTGATTTATCTCGTTATATCCTTACACAGCAGTAATACAGTGCTGCACAGGTCAAGGTGACAGACTCGCAATGGGAGCTACCACTAAACGTGCCAAATCTTGGCGATAAACCAGGGGACAACTCCTGAATAAATAATAAATTTACAGTTTTTATACTGGAAAATTTAAAAACGTTACAGGTCTGTTTCCTTGATCTATTTGTTCAGCAATTTGTAATGTAGAGACATTTTCTACACACTTGCATCAAACTGCTTGCTGCATTTGCTAAGTAAATGGACCTAAACCATCAATGTTTACTGATGAAATCATGTAAAAAATGTTCTAAGTAGTAATCTGATTATTTAAGTTTCATAGCAGCAAGAAGCCTCTGGGCATTTCAAACTATGTCTTCGATAGAATTTGAAGAACCATAATGAATGAATCATAATACACTGCATATAGTTATAATACCTGGGATATTTTCTTTGGATTTGTCTGTTGTTTTTTCTTATGATGAAATTGAAAATAATGTATAATTACTCATTACCTCTGATAATTGGGGTTGTGTTATCAGTAAGTAGAGATTGTAAGCATCATACTAACCACAGACTTGTCAGTAAACATTCTACAACCTTGGATCTATAGGTACAGACTTGTAAGTGACCATTCTACAACCTTGGATCTATAGGGACAGACTTGTAAGTGACCATTCTACAACCTTGGATCTATAGGTACAGACTTGTAAGTGACCATTCACTGCTCAAGGTCATTTGGTACATGCAGCAGCTCCATTTGGTCATTCTGTGGTTTCCCAGCCACACTCATTAACTCTTGATTGACAATGTCAGAACATGAGAATATCACTACAAAAGTACCTTCACATTGTGAATTTCTGACTGAAGGGAAGAGACATCAGAAATCCATTATACAGGTCAATAATAATACTCTGAAGGACAATGTGACCTAATTATGTAACAACACTGATGGAATCCCTACATCTGTACCAATTCTAAGAGATATTATAATAAACAAACACTCTTATCTACAATCTGAATAGCCATAAGAAAACCAGAATTATGTAACGTGTGATTTATCTTTAATATAGAGAGGTAGTAATTCTGACACCAGTGAATGATGTAACAATCTAAAATATTACATGTGTCTTATTCTATAAAGATAATTTGCATCCGTCTTTTCTAATTATTTAAAAGCGTATTCATTATAGAGAGTTTCTATCAATAACAAAGCTTGACCACATATACTCACTGTAAATTTTTGCGACTTCCTGGGATCACTGAGAGAGACCTTGGCGGTAGAAGGAATTTTCATCATGGGCTGAGAAAGCTGTATCACATGTTCAGCTTCACAGCCTTGTAGCAAAATCAATGAGGTTCGATTAACATGTAGTAAAACACTGAAAAACTTCATCACAGGGGCAGATAACTCCACCTCCTTCCTCTGGAATGATACTTTACCCTGATACCTCACAATAAACTTGCGACTTTTCATATTGATAGATACTTCTAGAATGGGTAATAATTTCTTATGATGATATATGGACAGTAGAGGCACTGACTTAAGTCCCTGGTCACTCTGGCCTGTTATATAATAACTTAAGTCTCCTCTGTATTTTCGCCAAAACTTTCGTACTGCTTTACTATTAAGGATTTTTGGGTCCCACTTGTCTGTTAGTTTAAATCCCTTGGGAGTAAGTTTTTCCACTCCTGGACTGTCTTTCACTTTCCGTATTAAACGCATAAAATCCATCTCTGAAAATACAAAACAAAAATCATTATTAGATCTTTTACAGCAAAATGGAATTGGATACATTTTGATTTTACCAACAACTGTTTCAAGGGTTATGATAGGGGATACAAAAGCTTTCCAGAAGATTTTCTTCTCCTGCAGGAGAGGAGTCTTGGAAAAAGGAAGGGTGTAATAGCTAGGTATTCAGAAGGAAATTTTAAGGAATTCATTGAATCAAGACCAAATTGTTTGTTTGACTTGGGTACAGGTATTCAACTCATCAGTATTTAACTCACTGGGTTATCAGGACCTATAATGACCCATTTGTTATAACTAGAACTGTAAGCCAAAGGGTAACTGATACCCACGCTCCTATATAAACCAGAACTGTAAACTAAAGGCTTACTAATGCAAAGCAATATACCGGTAGTCTCCCACCAGTAATGAGTTAATCACTACTTTATAAAAAACAAAAAAATTAAATAAAAAATAAACAAGTATTTTGCACAAAGGGGCATAACTCCATCAAAAAGGGTTGAAATCCCAAATTAAAATGCCAGTGAACAACAACATAAAATACCGATTATTCATGCAAAGTTTCAATGAAATCCACCTGATAGTTAAGGAGGAGTTGCGCGGACAAATATTTTGCACAAAGGGGCATAACTCCATCAAAAAGGGTAGAAGTCCCAATTTAAAATGCCGGTGCACAACTACATAAGATACCGATCATTCATGCAAAGTTTATATGAAATCCACCTGTTCTCCGGACAAGTTACTGTAGACAGACAGACAGACAGACAGGGTGATTCCAGTATACCCCCCCTAACTTCGTTGCGGGGGTATAATTAGATGCATTTGTTAAGAAATGACGAAACTTTTCTATAGTAGGAGCTACCTCTTCCGATAGGTTGACTTATATATATTCATAATTATGGTGTCAATCCTCTTATCCATCTTCTACGAATAGACAAAGCAAAATGTGACCTTTGGCATGAGTTTTGGGAGTAACCAATGGGTCCTTGAGATATAACATATTCACTCCAGAAGTTGCACTTCTCAAGGATTCCCATAAAGTACTCGGGCACAGACTGATCAATGATAAGATACTCACTGTGGAGCTTGAGTGTTTTTATAGACAAAAAACCTGTAAATCTACACATATCAAACATAAGGTTTACAACCTGAACATAAGTCCATGAAACTACAGTCCATTACAGTAGGACCTTAGACATGTGTATCACACCCCATGATGAGCAGACTCTTGGAGCTATCCCTGCTATACCACTTCTGAATCATAATCTACCTAACTACTGGCCCTTCCTCTTAATCCAACATAATTAGAGACATGTATAAGATATACAGTAACATACTATACTACCTTTATATGGCCTCTGGACCCTGTCCTCTCTACAGACCCTCAAAATCTCAGTACAAGTAGGATCCTGACACCTACTATAGAACACAACCCCTGTAGACCCCAACATCAGTACAGGGGTGGTTTATAAATTTACTATGGTACATGACCTCTACAGACCCCAACATCAGTACAGGGGTGGTTTTTATATTTACTATGGTACACAACCTCTACAGACCCTAACATCAGTACAGGGGTGGTTTTTAAATTTACTATGGTACATGACCTCTACAGACCCTAACATCAGTACAGGGGTGGTTTTTATATTTACTATGGTACACGACCCCTACAGACCCTAACATCAGTTCAGTACAGGGACGATTTTATATTTACTATGGTACATGACCTCTACAGACCCCAACATCAGTACAGGGGCGGTTTTATATTTACTATGGTACACGACCCCTACAGACCCAACATCATTACAGGGGCGGTGTTTATATTTACTATGGTACACGACCCCTACAGACTCTCATCAACAGTACAGGTGTGATACTTACATCATTTACCTTTAAGCTAACCCCACTGGAAATATCAATAAACACCAGATTGCCATCAGCTGAACACAACTATATTGTGGAGGTATGGAGTATCTTAATGTTCTACATCTAACCTTCAACTTACACCCTCCCATTTAAATCATGTTACATAAAAACAGCACCAAGATAAGGTACTCTACTCAAAGTACAGAATACCCCAACAAGGAGGCTAGTACTTTAATGTGCAACAGGAAAGAGTGATAAAAGGGTACATGGCTTCGCTGGGGATCGAACCAACAGTCCAACCGTTCTTGTCAGACACTTCACGTAAGGTAAAATCTCTCTAGTTGTACCTAATGGGGTAGTTTTGGCACCATGTACACAATACCCATCTTTACAGACCCTTTAATGGAGGACGGTTCCTAACATGTATACAGTACTAATTTGAGATAGATTTCTAGTCTTTGTGTCACCTATTATACAAACATTAGGTCATGTGAGCTTAAAGATGATAAATTAGTAGAGACTCATGCCTTATCATCTTTTGTGTAGAACATTTTACATTTTGAAAGTAGATAATGAACAAATTATTGCAGGTGAAAATTGCCACGATGCTATTCCGCCACCATTCCATTAGACTGGCCGCTTCTCCTGGGTATGTATGACGGAATGTGTTACATAACCAGGCAGATTACATCCGGATAGTCACGGATATGATGTCCCCATTATCTCTGTAACTGGCCGTATTACCAATAACAAATGTTTGATCAGCGGTCTGTAAATTGCGTATCAATGAGATACCAAACCATCAATCCCAACACCTCGGGAACCCCAACACAGGTGTACAGGTGTATACAGACAGGTGTCCTGTCCTATACCTGCCTTTTTCTACTTTTACACATTAACAGAAAACAATAACTTATGGAAAAGTTTTAAAAAGTTAAGTGACTATACAATTGTTCGTCAGGTTTTGTTTTATCTACCAGTTTCCAGCAGACAGAACAGGTGTATAATCAAACTCATCACCTGTCAGACTAAGGGCCATCCACACCTAGGCTGTTGGCTGTTTACCTTGTACAAGTGCTCCACAAACACCAGCTGATTGATGACCGAGACTATCAGGACAGATACACCACACACAGAATTAAATAACTTACACTTCTTATAAACCTGAAGCTGATATTCTGTGTAAAGGACCATTTTATGAATTGTTCAATACTTCAGTAACTAAACAACAATATTCTATATCACTATCAACCATTTCCACTTCTTCATTTACACCAAATAAGGAAAACACATGTAAACAAATCTATATTTAGTCAGTGATCCCATATAAGCCTGACCCCATATTTAGTCACAGTGATCCTATGTAAGACAGACCCTATATTTAGTCAGTGATCCTATATGTAAGACAGACCCTATATTTAGTCACAGTGATCCTATGTAAGACAGACCCTATATTTAGTCAGTGATCCTATGTAAGCCTGACCCCATATTTAGTCACAGTGATCCTATGTAAGACATACCCTATATTTAGTCACAGTGATCCTATGTAAGACAGACCCTATATTTAGTCACAGTGATTCTATGCAAGCCTGACC
>JAUMHH010210526.1:0-12781 GCA_032359455.1 Chlamys rubida | reverse complement strand
AGACGGATAGCAATAGGTCACTTGAGCTAAAGCTCAGGTGACCTAAAAATATAATATAATAAATATGATAAAATATAACAAAGGAAAATATAAAATATCGTATGTTACGAAATCATATGCATTTCACAACGATAATATTATTTCTAGCTGACAAAAGAATACAACGATGTCACACATTTGCTATAGAAACTTGGTAGATACGAGTGTAATACACACGCTTAGGACTTATATCCCGTTGAACGATCAACATAGTTCTCTCAAAGTTAATAATGAAAGGGGTGTTATAGGAAGTTACATTTTGTTAAAATTACAAATTTCTTGAATACCCCTTTGTCTGATCATATGTTTCAAGCAATGTCCTTGGTACATAGCTGTTTAATATTTACAATAACATACAGTAAGATTCTTTTTTAAGGATATAAACCCTGTTTAGCAATACGGACACAAGGACACAAGTTATAGCTCCACTATAAACAGTAACCTCCCCTTAATTTTGTTTTGGATATAACTGGCATGCGCCAGAGCATATGCGTTGACCGGGTACCTCAGTCGGTTAGAGCGTGGACCGGGTACCTCAGTCGGTTTGAGCGTTGACCGGGTACCTCAGTCGGTTTGAGCGTTGACCGGGTACCTCAGTCGGTTTGACCGTTGACCGGGTACCTCAGTCGGTTGGAGCGTTGACCGGGTACCTCAGTCGGTTAGAGCGTTGACCAGGTACCTCAGTCGGTTAGAGCGTTGACCGGGTACCTCAGTCGGTTAGAGCGTTGACCGGGTACCTCAGTCGGTTAGAGCGTTGACCGGGTACCTCAGTCGGTTGGAGCGTTGACCGGGTACCTCAGTCGGTTGGAGCGTTGACCGGGTACCTCAGTCGGTTAGAGCGTTGACCGGGTACCTCAGTCGGTTAGAGCGTTGACCAGGTACCTCAGTCGGTTAGAGCGATAGTGTAACAACAGGAAGCTCAGGGTTAGAAAACCAGTCTTGCCCCTCTTAACTTTCACACCCAGGACACTTTTGTTGATTATATTTTGTTTATTCTATCTTTTTCTTTTTTTCATGTAATAGTCCCGCAAGGTATTGTTTTCTTCTCAGAAATTATTCATTAAATGTACAGGCATGCCAAAAACAAACCTCATTTACTCAACGTAGTTACAGTTGTTGGCAGTGGTACGGGGATCTTTAAGTCAAGCACACATTTGCGATGGTTTTAAAGTTACATACAGTATGATTTTAGCACTAAATTTGGCTAGAATATCCAGGGATAGCATGCCTTTATATAAGCGGTCTCAACATTTAGCGTTTTCTAGATAGCGCGAAATGCGCTCATATATGTACAAAGTTATTATTACCCATGTATTATTGAAACCTTAGTGAAGTAAAGTCAACGTTCAATCGTTCATAACGTTTAATCAATTTACCCTCTCTCAAGTAGCATACTCACATATTTTCTGATACTGCCTTACTCATTAATACCATATTTCTGTCACGGAAGCGGCTGAATGGTCCTGATGAAAACACAAACTGATGTGGTAGGGCAACACTTTTTCTAAACCTGGAAACCACAATTTTGTTGCAACTTATGTAATATGGATCCGCACCTATTGTAGCCAATATCGACATTGTTACAACAAAAATATAAATAAAATTGTTAACTCCAACCAGCTTGTAAAGACCTTCCAAGCACAAATATACAGGATGAAATGACAGATCGCTTAAACGTTTCTTGAGAGGATAACGATGTCTATAATAAAATGAAGTGACAATGTCATTCCTTACATACTGTACACTTGTTTAAAATGAGTTTTTTTATGTTCATTCAAAATAGCAGTTTTCGTGAGGATGTGAAACACATTAATGGCTTATTAAAATAAAAAGGAAGGAAACTGGAACTAGCACTTTTGCTCACCTTCCAGGTAATGAAATGTTTACAGATTTCTATTTAGACGTCAAAGTTCAAAATTACACATATTTTGAACGGCAGATAATGATATTAGTCACAATAAAAAAAAACTGTAGAGAAAAAAAAGCATGCGTCCTTATAATTGCATCGAAAGTGAAAGTAAGATTATTTATGTTCAAGATGTTGTATTTGTACAATATTCTGATCCAACAGTTAACATTAATACCTACCATAACTGACGGACATGGTTGTAGGTATTTCTAAAAGGCATCCCTGGAAATATTCTCAAAACTCCCGTGGGTGTTCCAAAATATCTTACGAGTAGAAAGAATAATATAAAAGCAAAGACTACATTGATTGATAACACATCAGTTTCAATTTTTGTTCTTGCTGCAGAAAAATAACAAAACAGTATTTTTCAGCACCCTCGTAGGTTAATTGTTTTAGACATTTTAAAGTGCATACAGTTTGATTGATACAAACGATTTACGTCGTTATCTAACAATAATTGGCAACACATTTTTTTCGGTATGTAAAAATCTGGTTATGATTTTAGTCAAACAGACAATTGCAATTGATAGTTCATACATATCTTCTCATTTCTGTTTTTTTATCTCACAAAACACAATTTTCCGTTATAATTTCATCACCGAACAACATCAACAAATCAGAAGTTAGAATTACAAATACCGAGCCAATTATTTGGTTTACGATCTCATCATGGACGATTTCTTTTTTACGCTATACGACATAAGCTGGAAAAAGTTCAAATTTAGAGAAATAGTTAAAACATTAATTACCCACTTCTAACTTTACTCTGTTAAACCTAACCTGCAATTCACCAAAACGACTGTATTTGGAGTGTGGTTAATTAAGGTATAGCTAAATTATCATACCTTTCTTCTTATCTTTCAACAACTTAAACGAAGTCACTATAGCATGCTCCAATCCAATAGGACTTGGACTGATAAAATGAGCCGTGCCCCATCATTACTGATTTTCAGAGGTACCATTCATCAGCTTATTTTTTGCGGGGAAAACGCCTTACCTCTCCAAGACCAGCTTGGCTGTAGGTCTCCATAAATTATCAATTTCATTAGTGGATCTCAAAATGTGCTCAATTTCCTCTTTTATTTCTGAAAAAGTGACGCAAGTATTTAACAGTAGTTTTAAAAATTTAACGAAAATCAAGCTTTGTAAAATTTCAATGATTTATCTTCAAAATATTACTTGTTAGGGACGCTACGAAAATGTAACCTTATGCTACCTTAACGAATTATCGATAATTAGCTTGATATAATCAGGTTCATAAAAAAAACACTGTACATTACATGTAAATATACAAACTGCCTATGTCTCATATTATGTTTCTCGATATGTAAGACTATAAAAAAAGAATCCCAACAAACTTTTCTATCGTTTTATTGAACCCATCGAGGAAATCTTATTTCATGACAACGTGTTTTGTTTTATTTACGACTGCTTACAAGAAAAAAGGAACTGCAAAGTGTAGACTTAACCGTCAAAAAGAAACCAAATTAAGGTGTTGTATATTTAATAATACTTTCTTGCTCTTCTGTGGTCAACATAAGGCATGTGCTACGATGAGCAAAACTTTTGTTACTTACCAAGTCTAATTAAAGTTGTGTTTTTAGAATGTTCCAAAAAGCTGTTTATCTCGAGTATCTGGTTGACATCTTCTGTAGAGTACTTGTACTGCTCAGGATTCACAAAAACTGATGGCGATAGCTGGAAATTTATATAGAACGTAGATTTCAAAACATGTGTATCAGTAGCAACTATCTAAAACTTGTACAAATTAAAACGTAGAAACAACGAAAATAAAACGCCAACCTTAAAACTCCTTACGGCGATGAAAACAACATAACATTTAGCAGATTCAGAAAAATAACTTGAATAGAGCGATGAAATATTTCGCTGTGGTATTCGATGATAAATTCAAATATTTAGTAAAGAGTGTGTTTTATATATTAATGAAAGTTTATGAGTTGGTGAATTGTATTAGGAATAAAATAAGAGATCACACCTGCACTTTTAAATGTATCGTGAACTAATATTATTTGATATTTGGTGCATATTCCAATAAATAACACGTGATTAATATAAATTATCTAATATGAATTGGTTGATATTTCTGTTTTATCCTGTGGCGTCATAACCAATCGACACGACGTTTTTTTTTTAAATTTATGTGGGAGTATAAACATATTTTTTGTAATTTTTATACGAAAAACTTATCTTCTTTATAAACAAAACCAATATTGAATATTGTGCATAATATCAATTTAACGGTAAAAAGTACCCGGATATAAGTGTGCTTACCTTAATGACCGACTCTTGAGTAGCGATGAAGTTGTCATCGAAAGAACAAACATCAGAGTCTTGGGGCTTGTTGTGAATCGGGGACTGAAATATCTCATCCAGACGATGATATGGGGCATGCAGTTTAAAGTCCTGGTAAATAGTAATGAAAAGTTTAGCCTTAAGTCATGAAAATATGATAAACTGCTTCAAGTGATGAACATCTACATTAGTTGACAGTAGGTAAAAAGATAAATATATACCAACGTCATATTATTTCAACTGACTCATGACTTTTCTTGGATAGTTATTATTTTGACAATACAAACGATACATATATAATTTCTAACATACACTTCCCAGAAATGACTTAGGATCTAGACCGGATTTTAACATTAATATAACTATAGGAACAATAGGGCATTAACGGTCACATATTTGTTGTTGTGTGTGACAGAGAGGTATATTGTACATATAAACATATAACATATAAACATATTTTTTAACTATTGATTAGCCAACAAAATGATGTGATGGATTCCCAAACACATTTAATAAAGCTAGTAACTGTCGGAAAATAAAGCTCACACAAGTCTTTTCAATCTCCGTTGATTATAATGGAATTACAACATGTCTTAGTCTTATTGCAAGGGTCTTAATTTTCATTTCATCAAACTGTCCTGATATCATTATAATTCAAATCAAGTTTGAATTTTAATCCAATTGAAAAAAAAATCCATATAAACATTATAATACCGTAAACTTTAACCCTCACTAAAAGGTGAACCGGAGGTTATGAAATTCCACATTTTGAGATTATACTAGGCGATTTACTTTTTATACAGGGTGTAAAGACGACTAAACAATACCTGAGCTAGATGTTTTGGAATAAGGATATCTCTGTCTAAGTCAAACTTGACGAGGACGAGTACAAACTGTGTGCCGTCTATTTTGGAGTATACTACTGTGGCGTTCTGTGGCGTCAAGTTGTCAAGTGGTGTCCCAGACTTGAATGAGCTTCTCCCCATTGACACCTGTTCATGCACACACACATCAGGGTAAATCATAAATATATTCGTAGTCAGAGTTTTTAATAAGTAAATAAGAAGAATAAAACACTGTATTAACACAGAAGGGTAAAACTCAATATGGACAGGTAAAAGTAAAGAGATACAATAAAAGAAAGATATTCTTTACCGCACAAAAGATATGTTACAATTATACGGTATTATAATTGGTACAAAATACAAAACTTCTGGAGAGAGTGTACGTGGGTTGCTACAAAGAGTTATTTAATACCTGTGCTCTAAGCTGCTGTGTCTCAGTGCCTGCATGCGTGAGATTGGATAATTGAACCTTGTTCAAAGTTGGCTCCACCACCGACAAGTGAGGAAATATGGGACTTTCCTGCAGTATTTCCCCAGGAGCGTTAAGTTTAGGATGCAACAGGACTTGGCCTTAACACAGAAAAGAGGTCTCAAATAGCTATTTATATTTATGTAAATTGACGTATTTTGTCAGGTAATGTCATATTGCTTTGAAAATTAAGTTGTATCTGCATTTTCAAAAATGTATATATTTTGTAGTTAAACCATTCGTATGTAAGTATAATCGCAATATTATGAAATAATATATGAAAGAAACTGAGAATAAGCCTATCTTAAGCTCGTCTACTTACCATGCTGGTTTTCAATGAGATATGCGTAGCTATGAACTCCAATATCGAAATGAAGTATTTCAGCAAATATGGTTGCCAGGGAGGTATCGATGGCGGCCACACCATATAACGTGTTATTGTGAAATACTGGAATCGTGGATGTCATGATCAGACCTGGTAGACCAGAAAGAAATATTAACAAGAGTACAATCCGATATGAAAAGAGCTATCTTTTTCTGCATTTAAGTACAAATGATAAGATTTTACATGTAATTAACTAAATTGTTATCTAAAATAAATGCCCAGTTTTTATTTAGAAACATATGTGTTAATATTACATTCACTTACCGGAATGTGGATCAGGTTTTGGGCCGATTATAGTAACACTAGAGTTTGGTTTGGCCAAGGACTCTAACTTGTTGTAATAGGTAGCAGCACCGTGCACGAATCCATTTGCATTGTATACATGGAAGTCCCCACGAGGGCCAACGGGAGGCGTAAAGGTAACATTCACACTACTAACCTGGAAAAAACATGTCAAAATTAATTTAGCCGAGGATAAAATTTCAAGAATGATTGAGTTCCTGGTTAACAATATCTTCGGGAGTTCGTTAGCAAGAACTTCCATCAGACTGTGTGAATTTCTTAATGAACAAACCGTGCCCCTGTTCTGGACGATTTATTTTTTGTTTTTATATGAGGAATTTATCTCTAGATAACAAGACATTTATTGACCATTTCGATCGTATAAACCTTCTTTAAACTTAATTAAATGACACTACAGACTCTTCCTTTTCCAGATGCAATATCCCTGTTTTCGAACATACACAGTTTACAAGTTGCAGTTGTATCGGCATTCAGGAGCTTCGATCCGAATATCATGATGTTGGTGATAATATCGACTGTTGACAGACAAACTTACTACACGGGGTATCCAAAGATGCATGTTAATAAAGACTATGGATAATTTTGATGGTCACCGTAATGATCTCATTGGGAAATTTGTTATTCCTTTATGTGATGTGTGGCCGATGTCTTCTCTTGTTGCTTTTATTGTGATATTTATGAGTGGCAGATCTGTTAAAATAATTCTGGATACAAAAAGGAACTCAATATATATAAAAGTTTCAATTCCAAAGTTTGTCTTCATCAATCATGTGTTGTGATAAATCAAATCTTATAAAACTAATAGAAAGCGAGATATTTGTCCCCATATAATTAAACAGACATTTAGCTGCATAGAAGTATCAATATTCCACTAATGTAGCACATCAACTCTAACATATAATGTACATGTGCTACAGAACAAATTAGAACTGCAAGTCATAGGCTCGCTCAAAAATAATCTCCAAATATATCTTATTGCATGTGTAGCGGATCAAAACAGTAAGAGTTTATATTAGGAAATATTTGGCTACTAATATTTAAAGTGATATAGCATTACTCCCATAAAATGGTTACGAAAGGACGGACGGTTGGACAGACAAACTAATCAAGTATATTACCTGTAATTGAGCGAGATCGAGTTATCTCAATCGAGGGCTAGATTATGTACCATAATCCTAACCGAGGCGTAAGCGTTGTGGGGATATAATATTTATTCTTTAGAACTCAGAACGAATATTTCGTAATGAAATGTAATCATTGGAGTTAAAATTAAAAGTAACTTAAATTGTTGCTCGGGCGAATACACCTATTATGAAGAGCAATATTGATTTTGTACATCTTGATTATCTGCGTGTACCTATTTATTTCGTGGGTATGATTGCAGAGAGATTTAAGGACTGTAGTAAACTGACAGCCTACTACCTTTGTTTCACAATAAGCCGATTATTGGAAAGTTGGCGATAGAAAAAAAGATATATCCTAGAATTGTGTGAGCTATTAGTCTCAGTTAAGGTTGATAATGAAATGTATATTCCCCTAACCACACACACAAATACACCGATACACGCTTTGAAACTATATCTATATACATTTTAGACTCTGAGCCTATTGTTGTTTTAACATTATTTTTCTTTTTTCACGTTAGCTTGTTCCTGGTTTCAAGTTAAAAGATATCTAGCTAAACGAATCCAATAACGATGATAGCGGTACTAACCCTCGGCCATCCAGGCAGCTCTTGGTGTCCTATGCCAGATAGGATTTCTTTCTCTCCTTCGCCAAGACTTGTGTCAAATGTGTAGACAAAGTGATGAACCTTCTTGTCCTTCCACAAAAAAGACATAATTTTTGTATTTAGTAATAAGATAGAAAAACAATATTCATTTTTTGTCACATGGCATCAGTTTT
This sequence comes from Chlamys rubida, assembly GCA_032359455.1. Taxonomy (NCBI): domain Eukaryota; kingdom Metazoa; phylum Mollusca; class Bivalvia; order Pectinida; family Pectinidae; genus Chlamys; species Chlamys rubida. Next base: position 4,613 of record JAUMHH010210526.1, on the reverse strand, counting down.
AATATTTGATATCAAACATGTGTTTCTTTCTTTAAGGAAAACCTATAGTTTGAGGAGATGTGGTCGCATAACAAATAGTTACTTTAAAGAATTTTTGAATTGCTTCGTTGGCAAATGTTCGTTCAGTAAGAAAGTCTGAAATATCTAATTCTGGAAAATGATGACATTTTATTGTGATTGATATTTTACAATGGTTTTTACTGTATTGCGACTTAGAACGAAAACACAAAGCTGGTGAAATTTTCCTGTTGCACTATATGAAACTCTACACGGACGATTATTTTACATTCAAGTTATCTTGAAAATAAGACCAAAGACTTACCAGTGCTTGTTGTTTGTTCGAAATGGTGGTGAAGAGTTTTTCAACGTCAATGTTAGTTGGTTTTCCGGGAGTAAGGAATATCAGCTGAGTTGAAAGTGTACGAAATTTTTCCTGTGTAAAATTAAAAAAAATATCTTAAAATGTTTAACAGCATCGGCGTATCTTCGTAGAGACTTTCTTGAATACAGACAAAAGAAATCTATATTTTACAAAAGATTCTCTTTTGGAAGCACCATATTTTCGATACTTGTAAAGAAACAAATGTGTACAGTTCCAGATAGGTAATCATCACAATCACATGATTTACGACACTAGCTATGCAATTATCAGTGTGCAATTCCAGTTAACAAGTTAAACAAATGTTAAAATTGCGCGTGAAATTAAAGCGTACAATTGAATTTCATTTTTGACATAATCATCAATATATTGCTCCAATACATTGCATAGAAAAGTAAATTGTCTTTTAAAGCTGAAAGTTTTTGAAAAATTAGTAAAACCAAATGTGAAATATTGTATTTACATTACGTCACCCAAAATAATAAAAAAAAATACTAAAGACGCTTTTAACTTATGATTGCATACTTAACTTTTGCATTTATAATTATCAAAAATTTAAACCAGATGTACATCACACTAACGTCAATAAGAAATTTGTTTTACAAAACGTATGCCTAGGGAGGATAGATTTTAGGACCTGAATGTTTTTAACGATATTCCAAACAAATTTGTTATTCATAAACTTTAAACATATTGCGTCTGTATGGGAATTCATGAAGGTTTCATCATCTTAACAGATCATAATCGACACAGGTCGACATTTCATACAAATGCATGATAAGAAATAAATCAAGGGACGAATCGCGACTTTGACTGCATGCGGATACTCGAGACAATATAGCTAACCCTATATCAGTCAAACCACACACTTACAGGAAGGTATTGCTTTTCTGACATCAACAAGTTGTACGCCTTCAGAAGTCCGCTGGTATAGTCCGAACCACCTGTATGAATACAGATACCAAATTTACTTTAATTACATTGGGCCTGTCGTACTTTATTCCAGATGACCTTTAAAGGTTTTTCTTTTATGCGTTCGTAAAAAACTGGTCAGAAATGTAATGGCGGCGATTGCATTTCCATGAAGCAACAAAGTAGCTTCATGCATGACAAGGGCAGTATCAGTCTTATTATATGCATTAAGAAAACAAACACATATGAAACAAATAAAATCTCAAGAACTGAAGCACAACTTTAGAAATAAATTCGCACAAAATATAAGCAAATTATTGAAATGTGTTTGAAATTATAAAAATTAAACGTTTTGTTTTCCCCATGTCATTTAGACCTAGCATGGCCATTTCTTTATTTTCCCTTGTCCAGAATTGTGCAGTTTTGAGAGAAAAAAATAAAAAAAAATAAAAATGTTACACATAACTTTTCACGTGAAAAGGGAGTTGCTATATTGCTATTCATTATATATTCAAAAAGTAAAGCTTGAATGAATACATACCCGCCGAGTCGGAGATTAAAACATTTTAGGTATCGATATTTCTACACAAACAGGGTAGCTGATTATTTCCGCTTATGTCTGCTTATGCTGATAAGTTGCACTTAACATACGTTGATTTGATATCTGAATACTCAACATGGAAAAAAGGGAAAAAAGTCACAAAGCAAATATTGAATCTTTAGTGTCATTACCATAAAAAATAAATGTGTACTAGTATATTACATTATTTACCTGTGAAATATCGGAAATTAACCTTTTCATAAAACAGCAGTGAAGATATCCGTAATGTTCTATATCTTCCAATGTGAAAATATAAGGTCCAATATTTATATTAAATTGACCAATCAGAACAGTATTTTATATTAAATTGACCAATCAGAACAGTGTTTTATAAATGCTGCTTTCAAAGCCACAGATTTTCTTAAATAGTAGAATGAAGTGTTTTGTTGGTCCGTACACAAATAATTTACATAAATACATAATTAATAAAAAAAAATTGTAAGCAAATTGTACAAGATATTATTAGACAACTGTATAAAATGAATATGTGCGCTGGATAGCTAGTTCAAAATGCCACGCAGATTTGTTGTCATTAGAATAATGCGCCAAAGAAAACGATACTAAATCCCGCACTTTGTTGATTCAGTAATATTTAACTTAAATAGTTTTCAAGTTGCACCTTAGACATGTAATAAATTAACAATTTATCCTCCGTATATTTAATATTGTTTAAAACATACATAACATGTCTTTAATTCCACTTCAAATATATCACAATATAACAGAAAATAGAGATAGTAATCTGTTCAATTACAAATAGTATACGAGATTCTTTGACAGTTAAATACTAATTATTTTCACATTATGGTATAATCCTTCCTTCCAACTCAGCGTTATATCTCATTTAAGGATCCCTCTACCAATGCACTGAGTTTTTTCTCGCAATGTATTTTTTTCAGAAATGATTTATCAAAGATTTGGTCATGCCAGAAAAAACCCAGTTTCCAATGCATAGTTACAGTTTTTGGCAGTGGTAAGGTGACCCTTAAAAATATTACCTCCAGGGATAGCAGTAGAGCTGAGGAACCGACGAATTTTGTCACAGTTGACCTGATTGGCTACGAATAACCTGCTGTCACACTGTGTGGGAACATGCGCAGTGTCATTGAAGGCCACTACATTCACCTGTTTTAAGAGCACAAAGATTAAAACACTGCGAGCTAAACAAACACAAGTTTTTAACGTTATCTCGGCATTGCTTCCTTTTTTACAGTTCGATTTCCGTTCTTGTGTATCGGTATCAACATTAAGTTGATGCCGACACTATATTTGATTGTTTAAAAATAATATCAAATGTAACAGAGTTATTTTCTTTGATACTATCTTCAAAATCCATGGATTACGGTCTCAATGTCCTCTTTTCATATGATTACGTATTCCAGACATCGAATTTCAACCAATCACGAGACTGAATGACAGCGGTACCTGTACATTGAAGATTGCACAAGAGCAACGCCGAGATCAATGCTGAGAGCAATGCTATAAGCAGCCGCACCATTCACTTTCCATTTAATAAAAGCATTACTCTGAGATCACAAGTAAATAAGAATTGTATACAGTTTCCAGACGACAAGTCAACTCGTGTCATTAGCAAGGTGATACGAACAGGGACTTTGACTGAGTGCAAAGAAGATATTTTATGTCTGGTCGATGTATTGCGTTTCATCACAGTTATCAATATTATTCCAGATAATTCTACAGCAAATCTAAACGGTACAATTTAAAAAGACATGACGCTAGTAATATTTGCTAATTTAATAATAGACAATTGATCTGATGATTCTGAGATGCTATATCATACTAATTTCTAAAGTTCTCTAGTGAGATAGGATAACTCTAACATAACACGCATGTCTCATGCATAAGTAAGCATATACCCTTAATGCGTTATATATAAGAAATAATAATGCGTACATACTTGATCATCGGGTGCCAAGGTATCCAGAATACGTAGGACGGCCTCGTGGATGTACGTGCTTGCAGTCACGTTTTCAGGACCGACAACCATGTCAGAACTTGCTCCTACATCATACACTATCATAATGTTCTTCCTTTCCATAAACAGTTTATCCACAAACCATTCCCTTAAAAAACAAAAGATGAACTAGTACAATATATATTCCACAAAAAATTCTTCAAAAGTCTATATGACTATGTCCTTGAAAACAAAATATATGTGTATCAACAAATAATCCCTTCAAAGGCAGAAAAGTTACTCGTGCAGTTTGTTATCCGAAATCTAAGTTCAGCCATTGTGTAAACTCTGTACGAAATCAGATGAAGAAGTTCAGGTTGAGCGATATTACGAAAGCAATAACAAATAGGATTTTCTTGACAAGCTGTCACAGAATTTAAATCCCACCCCCATTATAGTTATTGTATCGTATCTCTAACGCTTCTAACAAGTTACAACATTTTTCTGTTAACATTAGTTTGCAAAATGCATACTATCTTGTTTAGTTGAGCAGTGTAGGTTATTCTATTTCAACCCCAGTCGACACGTCTTAGAAAAGACATAATGACCAATCATGGTGAATCAAATATCGCAGTTATAGCACAAATGCATTACCTCCATTGTCAATGATCACTTAAATGCCGAGTAATGAAACACGGTGAACACGTCGATGTAGAAGACCTTTTAACTGTCGATGTAGAAGACCTTTTAACTGTCGATGTAGAAGACCTTTTAACTGTCGATGTAGAAGACCTTTTAACTGTCGA
>JAUMHH010210525.1:0-27923 GCA_032359455.1 Chlamys rubida | reverse complement strand
ATTGTACTGCCTCTCTTACAAACTGAGCTACCTGGTCAACGAAAGTGTCAGGGGCCAATTTCTCTACTACTGTTACATCTAAAATGAAATTTAAGGTAGGTTAGGTTTTTTGCGAAAACCTCAAGTGTATTCTCTAGTGTTTTGCCTCTAGTGGGACAAGGTCACTAAAAACGATACTCTTACTTCCCAATCAGATTATATGCGATGCATTGTTTATATTCATGAAGACCTCTTTAGTCGAAAGTTACCTCGAGGTATAGCCAATGAGTTTTAGTGATGCTAATGGTTTTGTTTGTAAGGAGCCATAATCTAAGTAGCTAATTTAGGATATTCACACCGGCCACTGATTATAGTATACTATATAATTAGGGGATACATTCAATAAATGCACTTCAGGGAATGTCATTCTTCCATTGGTCAAAATTGGTCACGTTGTGAGACTCCATATGCATATAGTAGGTCAGTAAGAAAAGAGCTCCCATTATAACTTTAAACTTGAGTGACGTCATTGACAGCAAATAATCTTCTGCTTTAGTGCATATTTGAGGTGTTTAAATAGAAAAAAACAGTTGTAATCGTTCTTCTATTTAGTTTGAAATTATTCAATTTTAAATTTTATTTCAAAACTCGGTTTCAAACGATGGATAGAATAATTCAGTGTGCATCAGAATTCATTTTGAATCCATTGTCATTGAACCCAGCTTTTCTTTTCATGAAAACTGTCGAGTTTGCACCATCACAAGTAGGCCCGCCTTGGTTCCTGACAATTAATCAATTAATTGTGTTTAAACGCTGTTCAATAAATAAACTCTGTTTAGTTTTACAAACGGGACCCAGAAGATTTTCCCATAGAAATAAAACGACACTTAGGTACAATAAAACCTACTCTAATTAGTATTTACTTAATCCCCGATCCCAGAACAAATAGGGCGGGTTAGGTAACACCAGTGCGTTCCAATAGCTATGCACAGGAGACCAATTGACATCTGCCACAAACCTGCTTACTAGTGGAAGGATATTCCATGTGATGCGTCTGAGAATGTAGGCCCTCTTATCACGCAACTGTTTCCCCTCTCGTATGTTTACCAGATAATACAATTCAGCTAAACAAACTCTGGGAAGCATTATATCATCGTGGGCTCATCATTTCTCTCGCCAAATATTGTGTATTTTAATCAATTTTATATTTTCTAATTTTAACACATGTCATGCCTTTAGGAAGGAATAAAAATATAAAAAGGTAGTGTTTTGAAAATAGAACCTGTTTGAATGGGACAGATTCTGGATTCGATCGAACATTACTTGCTGTTGGTGATACAGCTATGGTATTGATGGTATTCCCCAAAGCCAAAAATGATAGATTTGAATCGCGGCTTCGTTGATATTGTAATACTCAAAGGAGGAGGAAACTTATTCAGAAATAAATAAAACTGAATACTATGCCATACATTCTAAGAATAAGAATGTTCAATAATTCACTACAGTGTCAATCTAAAAGAGCGAAACGAAACCTCCAAATCGGTTAAAAACGAAAAAGAACGAGCAACCAACATAAAAACAGGAACTAAGAAAACACCAAGACACCAAGAAGTAAGCGGTTCCTGCAACCCATTATAAATTACTGTGTTCTTTTACAACAGAGGAAGTTCAATTGCCACACACATTTTATTAAAAAACATTGTGAACCTTGAATTTTATTTTTAAACGATAAATGTTTATATTCATTTGAACAAATTTCATTAAAATTCGCCAATTATTTCCGTGTTTTGTAGGTTAAATATAGGATTTAACGTATCATTAATTGTTCACTAGTTAAATGTACTCCAGGTCGATTGTCTTTTGTTGATTCATTAAAGAGTCGAGTGTAGCTTAATAATCAGACGTCATTGCCAAGATAGCGAAGACGCAACTAAATTGATGCTCTTTTTGTCCATACCAAAAACACGTTGTTATGGGAAAATCGGATTTTTGATATATTTCCATTTCGTTAAATGTTGAGCGCAACTAGCACACGCAAAACTGTTTCTGTCCTTTTTTTCAAAAATCTGCTTTTCCACTCATGCGATATTCTACAGTTCATTTGAAAGTATTGTTATTGACAAGAAACGTGCCAAAAACATTCCTATTAAATATTTAACACATTTAAAATGTCCGACATTAACCATGATTAAAATGGCTGACTCATACAATTAATATGCGTATCGCATGACGTCTGATGAAACTTTCATATTAGAAAAAAGATTTAAAGAAATTGGAATATTCCGAAAAGCATAATTAAAAGTTGTTTGTGAAATTGACAAAAATATGAATCAAAGTATTTCTCGATTTTATTTTCCTATCACGAATTAAGGTTTGCATTTCAGTAACATTCATTGCATGTGGTGCCTCCATACATAAGCCAATATTTTAAATATGCTCGTTCAGTGAGAAATAATAATAACTACACAATTAAAAAATGATATCTATTGAATTTGTATAGAAACCACAACATTGTTCGTTTTTGTTCACCGCCGAATATAGTGGCTTAGCGTCATTGGGTCAAATTGTAATCGGATGGTTTAATTTATTAGTGTTTGTTTCTTTTATATCTGATGAAATGTCGTCAAAATAGAAAAAAAAGAAACCGAAAACAGTAAACATACAATTGAAACAACAAATTACAAAACAAAAATTAAACAACAAACCAACAAATAGGAAAATAACAATTTCAAAAAAGATAACACTAAAATAATAAATAGATAATCACTACCGCAGGGACACGAAAGCAAAAGAAAACATATCATGAATCTCTTCTGACTCTAGAGGGGAAGCATGGCACTACGGAATAGTAAGTGTTTCAAGCAGCACATGTGGTACCCGTCTTTTGATACATATCCAATCCAACAAAGTACTAGGCACAGCGAACAAGTCTTTCACTACACAAACTTAAACCTATGCTTTGAAATCAAGTTGAGGAAATTTGTTTTGGTTTTAAAGGATTACCGTCCTATCAACAGCTAAGGTCATTCAAGGACGTGCCTCTGTGTTTGCCATGTATGTGTGTATGTGTGTTGCAGATTATATGTTTGTGTAATGATGCCGACTTTATAGTGCTACCTTACTGAAATGCCAAAGACACCTAGAATTTGGTTCCACCCAGTCACATTATACTGACAACAGGTTTACAAGTTGTTGCCTTTATCCGAAATCTTAAACGGTAATCAATGAATAACAACACTCAGTTTTAAGGACTTTGGTATAGTCAGAACTCATTGTCTTCCTAACCTTTGCGATCGTTCAACATCGAAGTCAAAATTGCGGTAGTGCCACGGAAGGCACTAGGAAACAAAAAGGAAGCCGAGAGAAGTATGGAGATCCAAATGTTGCAATTGGTGCTGCAGATTTATTTTGTTCACTTTGTGTCACCAAGTAAAAAAAAAAAAAAGCAAGTCCCCAATGATAATTAGTATCAATTGATTAGTTACAGAACGTCACGTTGTGTTCATAATCAACATGCACAGGATGACACCTTCATATTTACTCAAAGGTCAATGTCAATATTTGTGAACATGACAATTTCTGTCGGCAGTCATCGTGATAATGTAAGTCAATAGTAGTGTGATACCTAAACCGGACAACAAGACACGTACATGTACATATCAAAGTGAACGAATTGATTAATTTAAGGAGTCCTTTATTCAGATCGTTAAATGTATTTTTAAATAAATGCTTGAAAAGGTAAAATTTGTTGTGCATGTGTCCTGAATATCATTTTGAATCCTTAAACATGTATTTAGTGATGAATTATACATTTTTGCGGTATTATGTTGCTGATGAAGAGTTATTGAAGGTAAATTTACCCATTGCACCAGTTATAGTTGCGGATTTCTGTTTGGAGCTGTTTTTCTCGCCTGGAACACTCTCCTGTATGCTTTATGTATAGAAGTTAAATCAGCATAAAAGGAGTTTTTTCTGTATTAGTGGCAGAAAAACTCTATTGATAATGATAAGAAATAGTTTTAGGTTAAATTTTGCCCACGATATGTAGTTGCCTAAAGTCAAACCAGTATCACCTTTCAGGCTAATTCTATATGTTTATATTGATTGTACACTTCAAGGCAAGGTAAATGATCCAATCACTACGATTGCAAATAGATATGTTCTATACCACACAAACAAATAATGTGATGTACATTAACTTTTATTTCATTTGATCGGGATATTGATGCATATCAAAGCGCATTGCGTTGCTTAACGATTCAATGCTCTCCGTGTCATTGCAGACAAAACACTAGAGAGTACCACTCTAGGTTTTCATATATACAGAGTAACCTCCGAAGACTTTTTCGTTTTGGATATGACTGAAGTGCAACTAGACCAGAATACCCCCGTTGACATGCTGGTTCACTTTGTTTGATAGACAATATCATGATCTCAGGGTCAGTCCGCAGTCAGAACACTGTTGTTATTCATTATATCCTTATCATTTTGTTTCATGAATGGTACGGTTTTCTTTTGATAAATAATTTATTTAAGTTTTAGTCAATTCGACAGAAAGCCTTTCAAAGCTAAGTTATAATATTTATATGGTAGTGGCACGGAAATCCTAAACCAGACTTCGAACAATTGGCCCGGAATTTGTAATTTGAAATTGATATACGTCGCATTTATTGACTGTGCGTTTTAACAAAATTAAATGAACTGCATGTAGTACGATGTATCTGATACACTGCATTTAGTAGCCATTTGTTGGCGATGGGATCAGCCGAAAGTCAGGACATTAGAATTTCTAACAAAAACATCGCTGTAACTGCAGACTTTGAAGAAATATAATCCCCCACTTGTTTTGGAATGCTGAGCGACTGACAAGAAAGTGAAAATTGTCATACCCTTTCAGACAGGCAGATGTTTGAACGTGCAAAACATAATGATAACAAATAGAAACCTGTGGTTTTGATACGTGCTCTTGCAACATATCGTTTTGACGCTGTCAAATCGATAACAGATGCAGAACCTGTACTCAGGAGTTTGCAGTGGAAAACCGCGCTATGGAACAACGCCAATTTTCAGTAGCTTTTGACGTAAAATGATTTCCCCCTGTGAATGTGACAAGAAACACTTTACAACTTACACAAATCTATACGGCCTGTCATGGTCGTCGTGGAAATCAGACGCTATGCTGACATGTTTCAACATAGCCGATCCTGATAGCATTAGATATATTGAAATGTAGATTGCTCAAACATCCCAAACATGACGTTGAAATATACGTTATTTAGAATTTCTTTTTTCCAAATATTTAATATTCCACTGTTGTTCTTAACAATTTTTTACATTCTTGATAAATGAATAATCACAACATCTTCTAGTCTAGTGATGTACAAACTGTGCCGGTAAAGTCGATAAAATATCAACTGTCTTATGAAATAACCACCAGTTGCTTTACTCTGGACGTTTTTTGTATATGATTTCCATTGACACAAAAGAGATTTGTCGGAGACATTCCCCTTCTACACCCTTTTTGTGGTTCGGAATTTTTTCACATAAAACATAAGATCCTTAAAGGAATTCCCAATGATCACTCTTATATTTCCTTTACAAATATCAAGAAATGTACGTATGCTCGTCCTAACACAAATTACAAATATAATATGTAAGGTAACATACAGCCTAAACTATAACACAAATCACAGGTATCATGTATAAGGTAGAACACTATATAAAATAAAGAGGAAGCATCCAATTTCTCTTCGATTTGCTCAATTGCGTAGAGTTTCAAACTTTCAATAACATTTTATTAGAGTGAATAACTCGTGCAATAAAAGAACATACTTATCATCAGCAATCGTATAAACGGTCATCGTCAGCCTCCATAATAGACTATTAGTAGCACCAGAGCTACTTTTCAAAACAATTAAGTTAGAATCGCATCACCGGAAGTAACAATAAATGGGGACGATGGTGGGACTGCTTTATACAGTTTAAAACTGGCAATTTGCAACGTAGGAATTTACGGGAACATTGTATGTGATTAAAAATGTAAAATGTTTGACAGTATCTTCGCTTTCCTTGACATTTTGCCAATTAACCAGCGATAGTCTCATGCAATCATGATGTATTTGCATACAGTGGGGTTTTAGAAAGAGCTTTTTAGGCGCTCAGTGGGACTGTTGCCATACCAATATGAACGATTGCCAGGAAGGAACGTTCAGCCTGTCTCGTATATATCACATTGACTATAATTGTTTGTAGCCACTTATGATCTCCATTGATTCTTTCCATCCATGATGCAGTACCCCTTATACACTGAAAACCGTATCTCTCTATCGTGTGAAGACTCGTGAAATCTGGAATAGTGGAAGGCAATTCCTTTAAGATAAAAGGAGTTTGTACAATGAGTATTGCCTGTTTAGTTTGCTGGTGCTTGGTGTAATTGATTGCTACTTTTGATTGTTGAGCTGGAAGATGCGACCTTAATTTGTGAGTTTCTAATCTTTTTTATCCGAATATCTATAGAAAAACATTTTACCGTCTAGTGGAATTGGTTTCTATATTGTGTGACCATTTAAGAGTGATCGATATAGCAGGATGTGATTTGATTATAATTTCTAAATAAATATTGATAAATGAAATGACAGCTATTTTGCTCAACAACTGTGTTTACATTCTAAATGTATAATTATTAGTGATCTAAGTATCCCCTTACGAGGATCGAAGGCATACTACTTAGCTGATCGATAAGAATAACGACTTAGATGTTTATGATCGTGAATTTTCCTTTTTTGAGAGTAACATCCCTGCTTCCTGAACATACGGTGTTTACGTGTCGCAGTTGATGCGGTGTTGTCGTTTCTTTGTGCCTATCCCGGTTTGCGCTCAGATAACGTGTCATTGCTTCGATTAGACCGAGAATGAGATGACAGTTATCGTCAATGAAGCAAAAGACGCTTACCCTTCCGGAACACCTGGTCTGATTCTTTTGTTCTTTTACAAAGGAAGCCATGTACATGCTTTGATAATTTAATCGTCTTTGAAAAATGTTGTTGCGGAAAAAGTTGTAGGACCCAAAAGCAAACATATTTATGGAATTAAACAATATGATAAACATAATAAATTATTAGAAAAATAGAGAAAATTGAAGTGAAGTTTGCAGAAGTTGACGTCGGCGTTTTAGGTGTTTGCCAATAGTATAGAAAACATCACTAGAGAAAATCACATTGTCGGATTTTGTATTTATCTTATGTTTGTAATACATTCATACATTAGCATCAATTACAGAGGATTAATATTATCTAATATGATTTTTTTTAAAAATATAAAACCACTGCCTAGATTAACTCTCGACTTATATCAGGCCCGCTTCGGCCCTTATGCCTGATATAGGTAGTTCGGGCCAATCCGAGAAATTATATGAAAACAGACAAAAATTACTGCTGAATTTCTCACCCGCAAAAATGGAATACTTTATCTGCCTCACGGACTGAATGTAAACATTCCTTTTCATGTGTGTGGTGTGAAAAGACAGATATAGGACCCATTGACTGAATGTCAGGCATCCGACCTGTGCTGGTAATAGAGATAGAAAATGGAAACCTGGCTACATTATGCATGACCGTAGGACTACGCCCGCCGCACCATTGCCGCCGAACCAACAGCCCTAGCTTCTATAAAGTTTATTATGAAGAATAAAGGCCACGATCTTGAGTAAGCAAGACGCTATAGCTCTGTATTTCCCATTCATTTTTTATCATTTCCAAATCTTTTTTGTCTGAATGGAGAATATCTTCATTCCTACGCACACCGATGTTGGCTGTATCGTCAATGTTTGGTGTGCTTTCCCGGCGTTACTGTACAATTACGTCAATCCTTTGTGTCAAGCACTGCTTAATGGTAGATTTTAACATGGCAGTAACCATTTTATGTCGTGTAGTAAATATTCATGGCGAGCTTCTGATTTATGATACTATGATTTAGTTTATTTTTTAAATGATTTGTAATCAAATACTAACGTCATCTGGAGGGAATCTGATAATTTGCTGTATGGAAACAGTTTGATAATTGATTTATTCCTGAGAACAAACATTTGAAACATAAGTCATAATTTATCAGAGTTTCAACCGCAACATTTAAAAAACCCAATGATCAATCGGAAAGCGTGAGGCTTGAGAAAGAGTGTTTCAATCTTTTTTGATTGATTGCTATTCAAATGATATGCGTAATGGAATAAGTTTTACAGTAAACGTCACTAATTTAAATATAACATAGTTATGCGACAAGTTGATGTTAATGTTGACAGCATGTACACCGATATATAGATACAGAAGACCGTTTTATATGTATATCGATACATCATGGCCGATATGTATCGGTACATGCTAACCAATATAGGTCGATACTATGATACCGATACATATCGATACATGCACTCATAATACCGGCACAATTTGATAATTTATTTTCCGATGATAATATAATATCGATACTATAATTATCGATATTCAAATCATTTTTATGTGCTACTGATGCAGAAGAGGCATCTTTAGATGTTAAAATCCGACCATCCATCCCAAAGGTTAGGTGCTCGATGGTTGTACAAATCTTACACACTGTATGTGATTGGAGTTATTATGACGGGTACCACTGGTGGTGGAGGAAACGATTACTCCTCCTGAGAACCAGGTTTGGGTTAATGATGCGTTTCCTTTTATTTTAAAATCTCTGCGGTTCCGTCTGTCATTTCGTATTTGCGATATGATACAACGTAATTCATTGATGTCTATTCATTAGCGATGACTATGATTTCCAGAATTGCATATTTATTTGTTGTGTGATGGAGTTTATGTTGTGAAAGCCGTTAGACAAAGGGCACTGGAATAGCATTTACTATTGAAGATGCTGACCAACAAGCATAACGCTTTTTGTCAGAAAATAGTTTAGCTCTGGTCAGCTGTATGCAAAAGAACCGCTTTTGCTTATTTGGCATAGAGTTCCTTTGTTAGTAACAAACTTTCATGCGAATTGTTATTTTCAAAGTTAATATCTATCCTAAAAGCTCGCTACATAATACAGAATGTACTGCCTGTAAGGTATGCGTCTCTAGGAGTGCGCCACCTAAGCTCGTTTCATTTGTATATGTAACACCTTATCCCAAACAAGATGTGATAGAATCAGAATTTATAATTTACCAATTTGTAGTAGCCTGCCTTTGGGAGAAGTGGTAAGTGCTGACGGATATTTTATCACACTTTACTGAGGGGAGAGGGGGAGCGGTTGTGAACAGTTTGGCACCGCACTCTATAAACCCCGCAACGGTGATTGGCCAAAGAGCCCCTAGATTAAGCGGTCTGCGGCAAAGTAAATTGATTTTTATTTAGGTCGTTCACGTGCACGCTATGGATAGCTGTATACTGCACTAATACAGAATAGGAGCTGTTATGATAGTTATAAATACATGTTAGCACATCCCGGTTCTGTCCGAGTATATCACACTTACGGGGGAATGGAAATGCTTGTTAGGTCAGTCGACTGGTGAATGAATCCGTTCCCCTGAGTTTTGATGCCTCCATAACAAAGGCAGGCACACGATTTTACCCGCTTTGATAGATAAACTTCAAAGCGTTTTGACGATAATGACTGAGGCCTCAATTACGTTTGGTTCGGTTATCTCGGTTAGTAGGTCAGTGTCAGAGCTGTCCTAATTTGTTATGTAAAGACTTTAAATATTCATGTCCCAATTATTCATCCCATTTTTTTATCGAGAATACCACTGGATCAGGGAAAGTAGGTCGAAATTTCAAAAGTATACGAAACAAATAATTCTAAAATTAATAAATAAATAAAGAGAATACCAAAGTGTGAACCAAACTGTAAACCGAATGCTTAATCGTTGAAATAGGCTAAAACATGAACAAAGAAAGATTCAAAAAGGGACTCTAAACAAAGTGGAAGTTGAAAAAAGACCAGGTGTTCCCGAAGTGTAAGCGTTTTCTGCTTTATTGACTACATCCGTCATGAAATATAAGTTAAATCCAAGCATTGCCACGTCCTTACAGAGAGAACCGAGTTAATGACAAAGAAATCGAATTGACATGCGCAGACAGCATATTTCCAAATGCGATCATTATGGCGCCCATAAAACATGTCCCAGGTCTTTATACATGTTTATCTCTCAAATCTATGTGTTGTAAATTTGTCCGTCAGCATTTAACATATATTGTGGTAATCTTGATATGTGGGGCGTAATGTCGTACAATGTATCAACTGCGACATGTTAATACCGTAATATTGGGAAGTAGGGATAGTGCTATCAAGAAGAGAAACATCGAAATGTTGACGCTTATCACACAGTAAGATGGTAAGCAATTCCCCTTTATCGTATTAAAATTCGTCTGTGTGAATTAATACATGGTTGACACATATGTTATAACTTTTATCAATATTTGCATGAATAAAAACACATTTTGGTTTTGCATTATTAATTAACAATATTCAAAATTGAAGAGGAAAATCAAGATAATTTCCTCATCCCTTGACTTACTACTCAAAGTCATTATCCACTATGCTGTGACTAAAACCGCAACCACAAAGTCCCAGAGCCCCCCTCCCTGCTAAAACATGTTATTTGGTGGCACCAATATCGGAAATAAATGGTGCAACTGATTTGTGAAGAGAACCTCGTTTCCATTTTTTCAAGCTTCTCACTAGAATTTGACCAGATTTTGTTGTGGAAACAAGTTATTGCTAAATTAGAGTTCCTTCCCCGTGTCGTCTTGGTGTTGGCCGAAAACAATCGTTTTCAGTGCAGGTAAGTAAGGGCTCGCTATGGCCGTATCAAATGGAAAGCATACAGTCAACCTGCGTGATGATTTCCCGCGAGATTGTTTGAGATGTTACCGTATCATAGAGCGTGCCATACACACAGATCGATCAGGTGCTCGGAACGTTTGTATAGCATTCTCAAATAGTGTATGAATAATGAATGACAGCAAAGTGAATATCTTCCTGGTCTGTGACTACATCAACCATGAAGGATAGAACACACACAGTAAGAATCAATTAAAACAAATGGTAATATCCCATGTCTCTATGTCAGTAAATCGTTTTTTTACAGATTTGTTTCTGTGGTATATTATTGATCCGTAAAATCAATCTTTTCTTCAAAGACAAATCACATATCACTAAGTTGACATTTCGCGTTAAATAAATAAATCTATTTGCGTTTTTATTGTTAAAAAAGTTGCATGAAGGATTGGTTTCGATTTCCAAAATCTACCAGTGTGACAATAAATGGAAAAAAATGGAAACACATCAATTTGATATTGCTCATGCTGGCACGGCTCTGTAGAAATCCCGGTACATAACAAGTCTTGTAAGTTATTCAAATTATTGATTAAAACAAGGATGCTGCCATTCGTCATTGATTACCGGAAGTAGACCAATTGCATGTTTACCAAGCAGGCCACATAGTGTATCAGTCAGAATCCGACTCCATTTTATTTATGAATATCGAAAATTTAAACACTTGTTTTCTTATATCTTTAAGATTTAATCAAAATTTTAATCTGAATATTTTATGACTTTCAATCAATTTTAAAGACAATTTAAACCAAGATGGCTCTAAACCTCTAATTAAACACATGCTGTTTTTTTTATGCATGATTGAAATGCTTTCAAGTAACACTAAGGCTACTATTACAGATCCTGAAGGGATGTCCTTGAAAAGATTGGGGAAGTGTAGTTTTTTATGACAAATAATGTCCCCCAATTTAAAACAAGTCTGCTCGGTAGGAAGAAGCAATTAGACAAACGCTGAGGTCAGTGGTTGGGCGATCGTTTCCCGTCTGGGGTTCATGGAAAATACTGCTTAAGGAAATGCAACAAAACTGGATTCGAAATGAACTTGACTGATCTTTTTGAAGAAAAGTCTTTGCTAAAAAAGAACTTCTTTGACTGCAAGTGTAAGTAGTCTGCGGTAAAACTCGCCCCGTGTCTGTGTCATATGCTACACGGAACGACGCCACCTAGAATATTACCGAAACTATTCCGATTCCGAGAAAGATTGCCGATATACATAGTTGAGACATATCGAGCGATGACCGGTCCTAGCTATGCGGGTTTCATGTCAAATGTTCAGCTAGCAACTGACATTAGGACGAGCTTAACGTGTATGGGACGCATACAGCTCTCGCAAGTAGCAATTATGTCAGAGACAACCAAACAACATGATCATGTGCACGTGAAGTTTGGATCAACTCATGTCATGTGCTAAAGCTTACCTCATGCGTACTTTGACACGTGCGTGTAAAGGTGACATCGCTCGTGGATGTTCAGACGCGACAAATATCCTGCACACGTGATAAGACCCCATCTAATTATAGTAGATGTGTTTCTACGTCAATAGATTTGACAGGAGACGCGGGTATTTAGTACACTGACGGTACACAATATGCTGCGTTGGAATTTAGTACAGCCAGCGTTTCAGTGCACTGGCAGTTTGAATATGAGTATAAGGCCTTGGTATATATTGCAACAATAGTTGTAACACTCTGATAGTATGGAGTACATTGTGTTGGTGTTACGTACAATCCAAACTTTAGTACACTGACAATAAAGTGTGTACTGTGTTGGTATTTAGTATAACCAGGTTTTTATACTTTATACTGTGTAAGAATTTATTATAAACAATGCTTTAGTTCATAGGCAGTATAAAGTATATGGTTTTGGTATTAAGTACAGCAAGCACTTAAATACACTGACAGTAGACAGTGTACTGAATCTGTATATATTTTTAACCATAGTTATAGTTTACTAAATGTATACACTATACTGCGATAATATACCTAGCGTTTCAGTATATACTGGCAATTAAGCAAACTTAATTGGTATTTAGTACAACCATGTTTTAGTACACTGACAGTTGTTGATATTTAGGTACACCACGTTTTAGTACACTGACAGTTAATGGTAAACAGCGTTGATATTTAGGTACACCAAATGCAGTGCAATCCATGAACAAGGGAACCATTTGTACAGGGAACATTGTAAAGGTACCAGGGGTAAAACATCAGTGTTCCGGAATAACACGTGTCTTCAGCCTCGTCGACGTCACCTGCTAGGTAAAACTAGGTCACACCCACACATTATCACGTTCTCATGCACATGTGGTGCAGGAAACGATTGATGAGCGGGAGCAGTTATTCTTGCTAGTTTTGTTTGATGGTTCATTAAGCATTTCCTCATGCTTTTCAGAACTCCTCGTTTTCTGTTGTAAGGCCTCAAAGTTAGGATTTTACCCTGATGTGCTAACACTGTTGTGTATTTTTTTCATTTCCTGTGGTTTTGACGAAAACAATTTAAACTGTTACCACATAACATCAGGTGATGTTATTTCATTATCATTTCACATTTTCTCGTTATCTCCTCGAAAAAAACCAATCGCTTTTTCGCAGTATATCATTATCAAAGAAGCACCATATAAGAATATTTACAAGTCTCCCTTCTTCAGCTTAGTAAACTCCGTAGTTGGCAACGAACATATTCTTTATGGAGCGCTAACGCGCACCATATAATAATTTCGTTGCCAACTGCGTTCATACTACCGTATCTTTTTCCCCAGATGTTTACAAAAATTACGAAATATCTGGTTACTGTGTAAGCAACAGCGCTTTTTGATTTCATAGCTATCATGCTAACATAAAGCAATCTTTGTTATCATTTAAAGAGACATAAAAACAAAGACTTTAAGTGTAACAATCTGCTTACATTTTTGATATATGTCCAGTTCCAAATGAAGTACGAATATTTACCGTCTTTCTCCTTCTCTCTGTTATCATGCTAGTCAAATACACAATGGATTCTTGTATACTTGTACCGGACAATGATCAAAGATATCAGAGGCTTCAAAGATACATAATTATGATGCCCAATGTTTTACTACTGCGCATATTGTGTTATGTGATAGCTAAATTTACAATATCCCTTTAAATATCAGACGACAACTTGATACGACTTGAAGACTCTAATGTGATCCAGTTTGAATTTTGTCCCCGTGGACAAAGTATAGGTCCATGATGTCACATTTATCACTTGATAACTACGCAAAGGATTTACTAGAACTACATGTACCTAACCCTACAGACATCTGGAACGGTCAAGCATTGTTTTTCGATTCCCTGATATTATCACCGTTGCAGAATTCGAGGAAGGTGTTGCATTATAGCAGCATCTGGTATCGTGGAAGTCGCTAATGGCACGGTACTTGTAACAAATCCGTTACGTTTCAGACACTGTTTACCAAACATTGGCTATACGAACAAATGAGGAAAGGAAAAGAAGAGTTATCGCTATCAACATATTTCTAAGCCTGTTTTGATAATAGGAATCTTTTATTGCTGTATTTCGAGATAGGTTTGATTATGATTCATTCCACAGTTCGACTCTTAACGTACTGATCAGAAATTCAGCTTGGACTAACTTTGACAATGTTTGAAATGTAACAGTAAGTACCTAACCATTAGCAGCTGCCACGATACCGGATGCTGCCAATACCTTCCCTGATCTCTGCAATGGTGACGATAGCAAAATATGAGGAAGTCATTGCTTGACCGTTCCGAATGTCTGTGTGGTTAAATAATTGTACTAGAGCTCTTACGTAGGGCATTAGAAGTTTATAATCTGTCTTCGGGGACATACACAGTTCAAAATGGACTACATGTGTCTTCTAGTGCTTTTTTAAATTGTCTTCTTACTGATATCTTGAGAAGGATTGTAAACATGGCTATCCAAAGCGCAAATTGTGCGGAAGTAAATTGCCGTTGAGAATCATAAAAATCTTTGAGGGATGGACGCAGTAGCGATTACCTTCTGATCATCGTGCGATGAACGAGAGCGGAGAGCCCTTGACGTACGTTAGGGCCAACAGTCCGCCTATTATACCCAGTGCTTATCTGAGCATAGTGACAACATTCCGTATCTGGAAGGAGAACGATTGTAAATATACTTCTTTTTAAATTGCTTTCAATACATTAGTATTTAAGTTGTTTAGTTAATAAACGTTATACTAATGTCTATTTAAATGATAGATGATGATTTGTTATGTCATCATTATCATAATTAGATTGATGATGTTTAAGAAATACGTGCTGTTATTAGCACAGTATTTGGATACTGGTTAATTTGTTTTTATTATAAAACACGGACACCAATGAAAAAAAATCGATGTTTTAGACGCAAAGTGAAAATGAACGTATTACAATGTACTTCGTGGGTAAAAAAGACAACTATCTAAAATAGCATGATGTTATGTGGTGACTTGGTGAAGATTTTAGTTGACAATCCTCCAAAATATGAAAACAATACATTACATCACAAAGACACAAAATCGGAACGTTTTCCTCTAAAACACACTATTCTTGCTCTTCTGCGTCTCCAAAGTGACCAGGACATTGCGATTGTTGTATACCCGCCTCCTCAATCATTCCCTCATTTTTATGGATACGCCACATCTCGCCCAGTAGTCTGTTTGTTCACTTAAACAAGGTCGTGCTGTTTCCCTCGACCATGCTACTTGCAGTTTTCAGTTTCAATTCCGTCTTCTGCATTATTAATTTGCCCCTGTATTTTCTTTTGTGCAGTTCAGATATGATGTGTTCAACGTTTGCATTATTTCCTTTGAAATTTAAATTTCCGTGTCATGCCTCTCCGCAATAATGAATTGGACAGCTACAGTTTCACATTTTGATTTGATTGCCTCCTCCGATGTTGCTTTCCATTTTTCAAAATGCTGCATTCGTCATTTACATCTCTTTCCCCAATGCTCAGGGTGACATGAATCCTACAGAACCACATCGTATTCGGTTTAAGTATCATTACATATTTCTTGCTAGATTTCCCAAAACATCCAATACAATGTTGTGTTCAGCATCGGACACATCCTTGCGGTTAAATATCGAGATCAGTGAAGACCGTTTAACATACATTGGCTATTGTGTTTCAAGTGCTTTGCACTTATACGATTAAATCCTCCATGGCGACAGTTCTGACCATAAGTTGTTTTCTGAGCCAGCTTTCAAGCTTGGATGTTGTCCATCTTCTCTTGTCCTTGCTATGCTTTCAAGGACTCTTCCATTAATCTTTTCTTTAGTTGCCTCATAAGGCAACTAAAGAAAATATGGTTATGCATATGGTTGCATTGGTTATGAATGAAAAATCGTGAATACGACTTGCTTCTGTTATTGCGTTCATTTAGGTAGGGACATGGTAACAAAGTTTGCAGCATCAATGCCTTTAACAAACAAAACACTCATCTGGATCAAAGAACGATGAATGGTAACATTTCACATATCTGTACCGAATAAGGGCAATCAGTTCTAATTTTTGTACTAATACGAATCTTGCACATACTTGTGGTTACTTTGTTCATGCCAAAAACTAACAACAAGCAAGGAAAACCGACTCCGGAAACATCTCCCTTTAAGTATGCCCAGTGATATATTTACCCATTATAACCATTACAAATCTGTTCACCTAGAGGGTGTTAAGACATCAAGAAATCCTACCCTCTTTTACCCGTGCAAACAAGAGTGATCAATACACGTTCGAACAATTTGCTACACAATTATTATACTTTTTATAAATCTCATGTCTACCCAGTTCGATTACAGCTCTAGCAGTACCGTCAGTTATAAACAGATACAGGTTTCTGCATTTCTGGATAACGAACACTCTCTCCTGGAAACAAACGAGATTTTTTTTTAAATGATACCTCCTCGTAATGGATGTACTTGACAAATAGACGATGAAATACACAAAAAGATGTGAACCATCACTAACACGACACCGCCATGTATTACGTCTTCTGGCTTACTATTACACTGGGTGACTCTTGTAATTATTTTCGTGTGATTTTCTCCAGGAACAATGGGATTTTCTTATATATTTCCATGGTTACAAATGTGATATGATGTAACATCATCGTTAAAGTGAAAGCTTTATGTGAAGGAATTTGTCATCATAAGAAAAATTTACGCATTATTTCCTTGGATGCAGATATAAAATATTGCTTCACCGCCGTTAAAGAGAAAAACTCCGAAAAAAAGCTGTTTGTCTTTCTAAAAAAAATAAAAAGAATCAGTCACCGCATGCTAGCTTCAGATGATGTGTTTGATAGACTTGCCTTATGACGACGATGCTTATACTGTTCAATATCGCCGTTACATTATATTGAACATGGCTCTGTAACGTTTTGGATTTTACAGGCTTGGCAAGGGTGCAATCATGACGTCATATTAGAAATATTTGTATAACGTCATTGTTTCTCATTTCGAAGTTGGTAACAATAAGTTTTGGTGGTGATGGTGACTAAACCCATTATCACATGACAGCACAAAATACACACATGATTGTATATTATTATCACACTTGTTTCAAAAATATGTTATTATCTGGCATCATGGAAACGATATACTTTAACGATATTTTCTCAAGTTGACTTTTAGGGAAACAAATTATGCCCTGCAATTAAAAAGTGATGCCTTTAATGACATCGGAGGCTTATTTGCTTTAAGGATCCTTGTCCCTCTGTAGGCAAAACACTAGAGAACTCCACTTCCGCTTTTTGTATACACAGTAACCTCCCTTACTTCCGTTGTCCAGCTCAGTTGGTTAGAGCGCCAGTATTATGATATGAGGTCCTTGGTCCGAGTCCATGGTGTTTTTACATGAAACAAATGTTGTTGATTTGTTTGGTTTATTTCATCTTTATCATTTTCTTCATAAAAGTCCCGCATGATATAGTTTTCTTTTCTGAAATGATTTATCAAAGCTATCGTTATGCCGAAAAAGACAATTTCAAATTGATAGTTACGGGGATTCTTAACTATAAAATTCCTATTATAGCAAAAACCCCAGATGTATTAAAATTCAAAAACACTTAATATATAGGGGTTCAAAATGATCGTCTAAACAGAAAAATAAAAACATCTTTTTTCTGTTTTTAAATTTAGCTCAGTTAACAAAAATTTGCTTCTACAATTCTTTATAATCTTGCCATACATTAACTAACTTGACCCAGAACGATTCCCCGAGCGAAACAATCGGATTTCGTTTATGCAAACGTCAAGTATCTGCATCTCTAAAGTTGTTAAAAATTCATGTCACAAAAGAGTTGCATTAGAATATCTGTTTTCTAAGGAACAAGACTTCTAAATCTTTAAAGATTTGACTGATAAAAACGATTTGCATAGCATATAGAATAAATGGCCGAGTGAATATAGTTTCAGTAATAGGAACGATATTTTAAGACTCATTCATGTCTAGGGGTGTAATATAGGGAAATTCTACGATCTGAAAGGTTTTCAAATTGCGTAAAACCTGAGCCTTGTCCAAATTGAAAATAGCGATGGCATAAAGGAATAATTTCCTGTCATTTCAGTTACCATAATAAGCATATAAAGCATGACATTTTTTTTGATTGGCTACAGTTTGAATATGTTAAATTTTATCCCTGAGATTTTGGACAAAACCAAATCAGTCGGTGAGATTAAGCATACCCCTATTCTGCAAACTTTATAAAGAAAAACTCATCCCATCTTTCTTGCTTACATTTAAGATAATATCTCTTAATTTCATCACATCGCCTTTTCACATCACGGTAGCAGACTTTTCCTAAATTTCGCGGCGTCACGTCATTCTTGATTCATTGTGACGTCACGCACGTGAAATGGGTGGTAAGATAGAAACTTACATTCCTTCCTTGCCTTTGACAGTTCCATCATACTGCACATAAGTTGTCTAATTTGGTTTGACACACACACACTTTCTTCACTTCTTTGAACACTGGCCCGCCATTTGTTAAGTCAGTGCATACTTAAGTGTGGTGACGTCAGACGTTTACTGGCATTATCAGCTTGGTGTGTGTCCGAGCGCCCCCTATCAGACATCAAACTGTTACGAAACGACAGACCAACCTAAAGTTAAATTGATGACGATGACCGTAACACGAGACAAGTATTCTCACGTGACCTGTACTAATAACGACTCACCGCACTGCGGGACACACAGACACGACGCAACACAATTAATGGTCGGCACTATCACATTTTCGTCTCCTCCGCGCTTGCAATACCGTTTTTATATTGAAAAAATTTTCATAGATATTTTGGATTAGCATATACCTGTACAGACTATGTAGCGTGAGTTAGTATCACTCTGATGTCGTTATTTGGTATTTCGGTTGAAAGAGTCGCTATTTATCAAGCCTACAAAATGATACTCTTTGTACAAAATTAAATCAATCTCGTAAGACGTGTTATCGAATGTTTGTTATGGATAGTCGTGTTAAATGATAACTATCGTTCAATTTTCGTGTTTTAAGGGTCTCCAACGTATAGGTTACTTGCAAACAACGATTGTAAACAAGAAATCAATTTAGAATGTGTGTCGTGATGTAAGTTGCAAGTGCAGACTTGACATAAACGCCTAAGCTAACGTCACCAAATAATGAACGTATGTAGAACACATACACGTGATCACAACTAAAACTTAGGTAATAGATACAGTATGTCAAATAAGTATATTGCGCCATAGAGCTGTTTCGTCTTTCTACGACTCATCTGTGGTTCTATTGGCCGAAAAGATGGATATCTAAATTGGTCTGAAACTACTGTTAGTGGTCACGATTGCTATCAACGTACATATGTATGTTAACGTCTTTTTCTATTATACAATACAAACATTGTACGAATAATCCCAAATAACAAGTACCGCAACCCATTCTTATCAAAACTTCATGTTAAGTCTACACTCATACGATTTTATATGTCATATTATACTTGGATATATCTTTTGCTTAACACTGCTTAGAAATAAAGCAGCCATTTTACGCAACTGTGCTAATAAAATGCATCGATGTTAGAGCAAACATGTCAGATTTATATCAAAATTTGTTTAGAGACCGATATTTTGGTTAAGAAGACTGCCTCAACTTCGTTTTTTGTATTGTTGACGTCGATCAAGTACGTAAAACAGTTATTCCGGTGAAAATGTTATGAGGGGCCCTGGGCGTATCGGCATAAATGCTCAGCTTACCGTGAAATCAACATGTTATTGGTGTAACCGTATTGCACCTCCGGACCTTGTAATATTCACCTTGTAGAGATACAGGACAGGGTCATTGTCCTCCACACTGGCACTTTGTGTGTGTGAGTGTCAGGGTAGGATTCTTACATCGTAAAATTTAACATGATGCAGACAATATTGCTCTACTGAATTTTTAAGTTAATTATACCGTTTTGTGCTTTCCCATGCTTTAATCAATCTATAAAAAGTGTGAAATTACATAAACAATGAAATTCACCTGACATTATTTCAGCCATCTCACAATTGTACCTTGGACAGTTGTGTACCAACACCAATAGAAAGCTATCATGGAGAGGGAATGGAGAAAAAATTACCAATTTCGAAATTATAGTATTCGTAGGAAATTGAGATAGCAATGCCTGTACAGTGTGCTAGCTTTGTCGTCAATCGATAGAACACAATTTATATAACATTACCTATTAAAGACAGATAGGCCCTCGAGGCTTGTGTTTATCTAAATACAGGGAGACTATCATTTATAACCCTAATGTGTCTTGGGCACCGCAGTTCGTGTAACAGCACTATCACCGTCAGTGGAGCCTGGCGTGCGGCGGAGGGAAGCTAACTTACTCCAAAAGAAATATTCTACGCTCATCGTGAGAAAGAGACATACTCAACCAGCGAACGTCTGATATAGGGACCTAGGGTTCAAAACACAATATAGATGTCGTGATTGTAGCAATGGAACCCTAGGTTATACTTAATGACAAAAAATGATCTATGTTGTCTTTTGTTATGATTTTTTTTGGTATTAAAATCTATTTTACCGTGAAAGATCATTGAAATACAGAAAAAGAAACCTTAATAAGCCATTAACAGAAAATCGCAAAAAATTTTAGATTACAAAAAAAAAAGCTGAATCAAGAACTTTACTTCAATAGATGCACATGTGAAGTAATGTAAAATTGAGATACTGAAAAATGTTATAATATACTAGTGGAGCAAGATACAAGTCAGTAGAACGAAAACACGATTAAAATTCCAAGCGTCGTTATGTATGTGTCTCTCAATGAAGAACTTGAATAAAAAGAAAAACAATTAAGTGAAAAAAAGGCAAAACTACAGCATTTAAAAAAATTATAAAAATAATTTACGTCAAGAACACAAATGGAAATTTTGTTTAAATTTTGAACAAAATATTAAAACCCCAAATTAAGACCAGCCACAAAAGCATGGCGGTGATATAAATGTATTACAAAGTCGTTTGCTTACCATGTTACAGGGTTGATAGAGAGTGCCGAGTCCTTTACGCGCTGGTATATATGGGTTTCACTAGCGAGCAGCCCAGCACATCACCGATAACAAACTATGTGTCGCAAACGTAAAAGCCTTCTCCACAAAGCCTCGACACAATTGAATTATTAAAACCTCACCCGGACCTGTGTGCCAAAATTCCGTCACCTGATTGGCTGAGCCGACTGGGAGGTGTGGTATCCTCCTTTCATATATGGTAATTACGCGTTCATGTAAGGGAGCGAGGTATCAGGCAGAGCGGTGGACCGATCGCAAACCTTCACGGCACATGTTGATTTGACAACAAATTACAACAGGGAATTGGGCTTATGAAAAATGTATAACGGTATTGTTCTTCGATGTTGTTAGAGATTTATATAGTATTTCCTTCTGTTTTTGGCAAGAACAACGTCTTCCAAAGATAACCCTGATATACTGACCAGTGCCAGCAATGAACTTGTAAGCAGTATCCAAAAGATCGGCTCCAGATATCGTAAAAAGAATTTAATCCTAGTTTAGTGCTTGGTCATTGTCTGGATGTGTTAATGGCAGTTTACTTTAGGGAAATTAAATGGTCTTCCTGGAGAATAATATATGTATAGCATATAATTAGTCCAGTGGTAGACGAGGAACCACTGTGTGCACCCATGAGAACGTAATACTAACGGGATGTAAACACACCCCGGGACGGAAGTACACGTTGGTGTGCGTGCCAACTCCTGTTCCACAGATGGGTGTATTATGGTGGAGCATTTTAAAACAGAACGACATAGCCTAAAGGAAGAAGAGAACTATCTTTAAAAAAATAATAAGTCTTAGTCCCATTGGCTTATATAGCGATATGTATGTGTGCAGAAACGAAACTCGCTAGCTGAACGCTTAAAACGCTTTATTATATTAAGCAAGCTTTTGTCGTACAAACTTAATTATTATCGACCGACAAATACCACTCTGTAATACTACAATCACATTTTAAGGTGATTCAATTATGCCAATTAATTTAATTAAACAATTCCATAATAGAATTTCATTTCAACATACCGGAGATATTTGTAGGGGCAATTTCATGCAGAGGTTTTAGACAAGAAATACAATTATTATACTCAAATTACAAGTTAGCGTCATGTATACGGGGGAAATAAATCTCATTTTATCTGTTTGTTGTTGATAGGACGCGCACGTCAATCACTCGAACAGCGTTAATGTCAGTTTTCTACCACAAGTAACAGATACATGTCTAAAGAAATCATATAATCTGACACATGAAATTTTAATAAACCGAGAAGACCACATTATAAAAGTTACGCCGATCAGATATAACAGATTTATAAACAGCAAATATTTCGGAAACTCATTTACGATATACATGTGTATGTCATAATGTCCTATTTCATATTCGGTATTGCAATATAAGCCTTCATATCGATTTCTTATAACCGTTTGATGGGATAGGTAGCTAGATTTAATTGTTTTAGACTTAACAACGGGGGAATTACCCCGCATCGAACGGAATATGACAAAATGCGATAAATTATTAAATAAACCTCTTGTGTTCACAATTCTAGCTCTTTCTTTCTCTCTAGAGGAAAGAGTAAAAAGGTCAAAGGTCGTCTTTGATCATGTACAACAGATGTATCCCATAATAGAATTAGGAACTCGATTACTTATAATAGAATATCAACACACGACAGATATAATTGAAGTCGCATAATATAGTTTAAGATAACATTATTTCATATAAAACGAGAGGATGGAAACTTTGTATTAGCAACAATATTAATAATACAACGGAATTCTCAAAGACGACTCGTTCGTTACAAACATTGAACATCTTTGTCGTAATTCGCATTATTGAATAAAATGAAAAATAAAACAAACACAAATTTGACAAGTTATGGCCATAGCCCTTTTTATGACCAAAGGCAGACACCTTTATCGAGTTGTTTGCAGATAACATGTCAAAAACGATTGAACTTCCGGATGTGTACTCCCTATTCTAGCATTTGTGGCAGACATCAATTAATAATTGCAACAATTCGGCGTTTTCATGAAATAGAAACCGGAACAACAATTTCAATCCAAATACAAGATACGTGTGCATAATGGTCTCTGTTTTTCTATTCTATCGGTTTCTCTGTTACTTCATCTCCGTGCTTCCTGCACTTTTTTGTTCTGCGCCTTTACAAGGGCATTTAATAAGTTTTTATTTTCTAAGTTTAAATAGCATAATATCTCAGGATTACAAACATGTACTACTGATAAAGAACATTACGTTAAAGAATGTACTTTTTCATTAACATATACAAGAGAATTCTTTCCTCAAGGTAGGAAAAATCTACAGAGCTTTCTTTGCTATCCAGTCTCTACCGACGGTACACTGATCTGTTACTCTTCCTTCTTCTAGTGAATTTGGCATTATTGTGCAAAAACGGTTATAATGATTTAAAGACAACGGCGAATTTGTCGAGAGATAAGCCCAGAGCATTTGATTAAAAGAAAAAGAATGTTGTAACATATTCAAAATTTCCTTTTCGACCACTTTTCAGTTAATCAGCATTACAATGTACATGTTACAGCTACTAGAACATCACGGACATCCGGGTGTTTCAACCGTTAGCATGACTACATGTAGTAATAACAAAAAAACTAGATGTACACCTTTAACCTGAATACATTGTATCTATTATTGTGAAACATCTAACAAAGAGCAGTAACTGTAAAGGCTGAAAAATGTATAAACACTACGCGCTAACACACACTTCACATTCTGTTAATTGCTGGCGTAAATACAACTAGCATGGAATTGGAAAGCGATATATGACTAGGTCAACATAGAGCCATATCTTATCATTTAAATGAAATCAAATCACTTGTAGTATAAGTATACACCTCTTGTGGTAACAGCGGAAAAACCTATCCGCTATCTACCAATAAGCGTCATGAATAAAGAAAACGAAGAATGTGGTTTTGTTCATGTCAGGAAATGGTATCGAGAAATAGCGATGGTTTTGGAGAAAAATATCTTGGATTGGTAACATTTTGCTAAGGAAAGTTTCACGTAAGATATGTTTAACTTCATAATAAAAATATGTTTTCTTCTTTACATATGCTGGTAATAGTGTAACAGGAGAAAGAGAAATGCATTGACAAGACTGAGATGCGAACCCAGGAACCTCCGTACTCAAGACGGACGTATTACCAATTGAGCTATCTGGTCGCCGACAATCGACCCTGTCCAGTTCCGCTACATTTCTCCCTCGTTTTTGATAAGCCTTTGCCCCTGAAGACAACACTATTAACAACCCAGATTCGGGAATCACCTTGCCAAACATTCACCCAGGACCTGGAAATATAGCCATTTTAACAGGAGAAAGAGAAATGCAACGACAACATCCGGCTACGAACTCGGAACCCTCCGACGAACTCTAGATGAACGATCTACCAATTTAGATATCTGGTACCGACGATCGACCCAGTCCAGTTCCGCCACAATATAATGACAAACGATAGCCATTTTGCTATAACTGTACCATGTTTCCGGAGACGATGTGCTGCTAAACGTTACAGGCCTTGCTTGTTGACAGCATATTGTTAGGGTTTGGGAAAGTATAGTTTGTTTGACTGTGTTTGCTTTATAGATGATCTGGAGAGACTCAGTTGGCCATGATGAGACAGCTTAGATGGTAGAACGTTCGTCTGGATTTAGAATCTACTGCGTAATTCCGTCCTATTATATTTGAACGTGCATGGCTATACACAATAGCTAAGGTCGTATATCGTCTGTACCCACTGGAACCAATCAAATGCCATGTCATGATGCCACTACCTTTGAATTTCACACCTGCAACAACAAGCTGACCAAGGGTGCCATAAAGAGACAAAATCGAAATGAAAGAGAGATTATGGACCAGAAAAGAAACGATAGAGGTCACTAATGCGATTTTGTGGTAACAGATCAATTTTGATTGCATTAGCGTCCCGGAGAAGAGAGCCGAGAATCAAAGTTCCAGGGAAATTGTTCACAGACGCTTTTGTTCAGAATATCAACGGGATCTACGAGCTGGCTTTGAACTCATTCGGAACACCTCGCCTATGCTTCCTTGGTTGTGTATCGTCACATATGTCAGATGATCTGAATCTTGCTGTTTCGGGCCTAGGCCTATTAGGTGTACCTATTTCATCTGACGACGAAAAGGGTATTCCGAATGGCTTTGAACTGTGACGTTCACAGTTACTATATTCACTATATTTCGATAATCATATGAGAAAAAATAGCAATCCCTCCTGTGTGATTATTTTGTTGGAATCATCTCGATTGAGCGTATAGTTCAGTCCCAGTGATCACAAAAAGGTAACAGATTCTACATATCAGTTTTCGCTATAAAAAAATATTTTTGAAAAACTACCCAAAGGAAGAAGTATTGCACATGTAGTACGTACATGTACAATTAGTACATCGTGTACAGGGCTTAGAACTGCTTGAGTATTAGAACGGTTTAATGAATATGGGCCCGAGGTTGGACTACTTAAATCTTGCCCTCGGATTGACGTTTCATCACCTGTATAGGGGTAATATATTCAGTCCGTAGCCACACTTATTTCCAGAATGGACATAACTGGTTTCCTACCGGAGAATCTTCAATCTACGATAAAGAAATGGCATAGCTGCCATCATGCCCTAATTTCAATCGATGCAAGTTTAGTGTTTACCAATTAAATAAATGAATTTACGTTGTCTTAGACCGATGCATGGTGACCAAAATATTTGATTTGTTAGGAAATTATCATGGCGGGTGCCAAATGTGGTACCGGAAACGCTTTAACTTCCGGAAATCCTGGTTAAGCCCCGTTGTGTTGTTGTGGTGATTTTCCCCCCATTTTTTCCTGTCTCCCCGGTCCATTTTGTTGTCTTTTTCGTTTTTACTTTGACTACAGATTTTGTCTCGAGTGTTGACGCTATGGTATACCTTTTCTTTATTTTCACATTTTATTTTCAAAATATTAACCACCATTACCTCGTCTTGAAGATACACGATGTTATTGCATCTCATATAAGAATGTCCAGAAAATCCTTAAATTCTTACCCTATAATTTTCTTTAATGGTTTGGTATCTTATTAAAGGCAATGCCTACAAAATGTACCACTTGAAAACTGAAACAAGAGGCACGTCTACATAAGGTCATCTAAAGTTCTGAAAATGGCAAATTTCCTCTTGATTAAAGAAAAGATATTAACGCTTCCACTAGATAATAACTGGAAATAGCCGACCGTGTTTCAATCATTGATATCAAGCGTTTCAACGACAGTGACTGCCAACAATTCTGAGCGGTTTGGAATGACGACAACAGCAGAACTGGATAAAAATCGACCAAGACAGCGAATACTCAAAAGGCTTATAAAACAGCAGTCAAGTATTTTAAGATTTACTTATCAGAAAAAACAGGATGCGAATTTTAAGGAATTTAATGTAATTCTATGAGGGAAGAATGGGGGCCACCACTTCACTGCTCTAAGTCAATGTTCATTTCAGATAAAATATAACAATGCTTAGGCTTGCCGTAACATTTTGATTACAGAGAGTTTAGTCATATATATATACAGAGCAAAGTAAACAACAAACTTTCAATGCGTCATTTTAAAGAGAGGATGCACGTTTTGTATAAATATCTTCGCCTTCTATCCCGTCGTTATATAAGCCTTAGCCGTAGAGAGGAAGTTAGACCCTGAACACAAGCAAAACGTTGGACTCCGATAACCTGCTTAGAAATGTCCGCAATTTGTCCTGGGAATTCACTTGGGTCTGTATAAGTACATTGTAACTACAACGGTCTCTTTCTAGTCTTGAAAATTGTGACAATGCAATTCTTTTTCAATGACAAACGAATGTATTTTATTGAGTGAAGACAACTACGATATAACTACAGATACGAGGCCAGGTTTTTCATTCACAAATCGACGACATAGAATATATTTCACGAACGTTGGAACAACAATCCCCATATAACCATGTTAGAACCTGTAGCCTCAAAGACATGTTATTACCTGATAACTGAAGGGTACATGTATGTCACACGAACTTTGATATGTCGATGTCGTTATAACCGTATAGCTGGGAAGGACTGCGAGATAAACAAGACATTCCAATTTTCCTCTAAATACGTTATTTCGTAATTCTTGAGATTATTTCACCGGTAAAATTGCATAATGATTGTGGATTTTAAATGACCTTTTAGTCATATTTGTCTTATTCATAATGCAACTATTTTTATTTCATTTGTATTGCAGATTCAGGGGAAATCGTCAAATGTATCCGTTTGTTTATGAGTAGACTTATGTGGGTTTTTTTCTGTATCCCTCATAATACGTCATTAAATATTCGTACATTACAAATATAATCTCATGATCCCTGCCGTCTGGCTGTAGTGTTGGTCATAGACGGGGAATGGTCACGATGAAAATTCGACAGCGCCTTGTTCATACATAGGTAAAATATATATAAATATTTACATTCTGTATGCTTGGACCCATGGACGAAAATGACGTTTATGTTTGCATAATCACAGTGGTGATCATG